>CAUYSK010105091.1:0-44707 GCA_963575035.1 Avahi laniger
ATTAATTTCTTTCTATTATTTGGTAGAGACGGGGTCTCGCTCTTGCTCAGGCTGGTCTCGAACTCCTGAGCTCAGAACGATCCGCCCACCTCGGCCTCCCAGAGTGCTAGGATTACAGGCGTGAGCCACCGCGCCCGGCCTAAAACTAAAGAATTTTTTAAAAAGAAAAGGAAAGGAATGACTTGATAGAGTGTAGAAAAGGAGAAAGAAAATGTAGTAGTAAGTGCATAGATTAAGAGAAATAATTTTAAAAAATAGGCAAATAGGCTATTTGAACTTAATCACTATATTAAGATACTTCATGATTTGATTGGATTTCCCAGTTAAAACACAGAATGGTACACAGTCAACAAAGGCATTGAAATCTCAACAGAGTAACTTTTAACTCATATTGTTTGAGCAAGTAAAATATTTCTTCCATGTCATGTAGAAACAACCTGAAATCTATTTGCTATGTTAAAATGTAGAAATGATCAACTCAGTAAAAAATGGTTTTATTTATCCAGACATTTTTCCTTACTTGGTGTAAAGCAACCTACTAGCCACAAATTTAAATAAAAGTGAGCAGTGTAATGAAATTATAGAGTTCCATAGCCAGTGATTTAAAAAGCAAGCTTTGAAGTCAGTATGCCTGGGTTGGAATCCTGGCTCTATGTATTTCACAAATGATTTAACCATTCTCTTCTTTGCTTTTTCGTCTGTAAAAGTGGCAATAATATGAGTACCCTCACTGGATTATTGTAAAGCATAAATGAAAATAATTTATGCAATTCATTTCAGACCATACCCAACAGATAGTAATGTTGGCTATGTGTTATTATTATTAATTCTCATTTTTTCTTTTCTTCATGTACAGATAAAGAAATAACAAATGTAATTAGCAGTAGATCCAAATTTAGTTAAAGATGTATCATACATTTTCCCAAGTTAATGTACTGAAGATGTAATTTAAACACAATACCACTCAGATACACAAAAAAGCTTTAACATTTTTCTTTGGCTTGTAATAGATATTCTCTTTGCTAGGTGTCTATACTTGTTGGTAGGCAAGAGATAAATAAACAAACTGACTACCTAAGTTTTAGTCCTATTGACAAACTCAGTTCCTGTGGTTATTTTAAACCATTTCCTTCATACCCCCGTCCCCAACCCTGCTCTTCCTCAAGACAGAATTTTGGTATGACGGCAGTAGACTTTTGTAACCTTTTGACATTGACCAAGCGGGGTCCTCAGACCTGCATCGTATCCTCTGAATCTCCTGGTTTCTAAATGGCCTGGCCTGCCTCGCATTTACTGGAATGAGTCAATGTCTGCTGTGAATTGTGCCTTGGTCTCTCTTGTCTCCTCCAGGGACACATAGTCCTCCCCAGCTGATTACATTTTTCCAGCCTTAACACGTGTTAAGCCTGGCTGCGACTCCCATTTGACTTTGGTTCAGATGATCTCCTTCTTGATTTCTGTCCCTCACTGCTGAGGGCCTCTTCTGGCAATCTCTCCTTCCAGATGGTCATCTCCGTCTTGCTCCCATCCACTCCATTCAGGAAGGCTAAATATTAGAGACTTTTCTCTGTGACCACAAAAATCACCACTAAGTTTAATTTTGACCCAGAATCAGCTGTGCAGGAAGCAATTCTACTCCAGAGTTGGAAAACAGCAAAAGCATTCTGGCTTTGATTTCCCCTACTTTGTCTTAATATTCTAAACATCTTATCCACTATCAACCCTGGGATCCTAGAAAGGAGAAACAAAATAAGACCTTCTCATCTATTCTCTTTCTTCCTGTTCTTATTCTTTCCCCGGGATTCCTTAGGGCAGGTAGCAAATGGGTTTTCTTCATTTCTCTTCCTTTCTGAACCCCCTTACCTACAACTCTATGATATAATCAACCAAGTTTCACTTTTCAGAGGTATGAGGTGGGAGAGGCATAGAGGAAAAAGGAATTTAGAAAACCTTTTCTATGTCAACAATGATTTGCAGCAAAATTCCTACTTTGAATGTAAGAAACAGCATATTAACACTATCTTAGAGCATTCTTGCTCTAAAAATCCTAACTATTTCAGAAGATAAAGTTCGGCACACAAAAATACAAAAGAGAAAAGAACATTAATATTTTCTAAAGTATTATCTCTTTCGTTGGAAAGCTTACATGTAGAAATTTGTTAGTTTACCCATATGCAAATCCTTATAGTAGCTCACTCATTTCTAGAAACATAGAATTCTGGAAAAGATCTGCCTGCATTTAGAGTCAGTTCCTTTTCCAAGTTGCATTCTATTCTTTGTACCTCTGAAAAGAAAATGTTTATACTTTATGGTATTCATCTTGAGTCCAGCTTCTCTGAGAATGTTAATGTAATATAATTTTTAAAATCCCAGAAACAGATTAATAAAAATTATGCATAATTATATTATATAGTTTTTCAAATGGCATGAAAAACAAGTGGGGAAAATAAGTCTCATCCAATTAAAAGCCCAGTGAAAAAACTGGCTTGCAGAGTACTCCACATGTGGACATGCTTAATGAATTTGTGCTGGTTGACTGAACTAATAAGCCATTGATATTTTTTTACTATATGGTATTTTCTTTATGTAATTGAATGCTTCATGAGAGACTTGCCAACTTCAAGAATGGAAATACTTTAAAGGATTTATAGTGGATTTAATTTGTAAAAGAAAAAAGTGAAAAGCATATTTTAGATTATTATTTTACTGTACGCCAAAGCTATTACTACAAATTATCAAATTACACATTCTGACACAATGTTAATAAAGAAAAATAAATAAGTTTTAGCAGTAAGCAGGGTGTCGGCAACACATGCCCCTAACCATGGTGACGAGGGCAGGCCGCTTTGAAGAGGCATAGTTAAGCTAAGTCTTATAGGATGAGATGTTAGATGTTACACAGTATCTCTCAGATGATAAATGAAGTCTTATTTCCAGGGGCCAAAAGGTATAAAGAAGGGGTCTTGTCATCAAGAATTTCTATCTACTATGGATGAATACAGAAGAAAAATATATGGTAGAATACTCTTATCTAATGTGATCATAACTCGCAGTTGGTTGCTCTATTGAAACAAGTGAGCTAAAGCAGAAAAATCATTAATGACGCTCTATATGTACACTGAACATTTTGTTTTAATGTAAAGCATGTAAACACACAATAATCATTTGAAAAAATGCAATGTCTGAATACTTTGTTGCTTGTTTGTTTCCTTGGGCATTTATGGACAATTTATGGGACTTAAAGCTTGGAAAATGTTTTCTATATATTATTTATATATATATGCATATATATAAATTATTTATTTATTTATTTATTTATGCAATCTGTTTTTCTCCCCTCAACTTTTACTAGTTGTTTTACTTCCAGTTCAGATGTTAGAAGTTGCCAGATATTGTCATTTTCACCCAAAACATTGGAAAAGCTACATAATCATAGATTTTTAAAAACCTATCAGGGAGCAGAGAATACAAGACAACCTAAATAAATTAAAATCCCCAAAGTGACAAACCCTTCAAAAGAAAGAGGACCCAAGAAGATCTCTTATCACTGACATGGAAAGAGAAGAAGGAATCCTCCAAAGATGGGGGTGAGAGGAAGCCAGCCTAACTTGACATTTCTAATGATTGCATGTGGGCTGGCATGACACTGTACATTCCACTGGAGCCTGAGACACAGAATGAAACTGAATCACTGCCAATTCTTTCCCTCTGATCTTTACTGAGTGCTGAAAACAAAACAAAATTCAGAGAAACTCCCAGCGACGGCAGTATGTTGGCAAAAGAGCACTAGAGAAGGGGTAATTGAGCTGAGAGAACCCCACTAACCGCTCAGATGTTTGGGGATGGGGCAGGAGAACTGAGTGAAACCCCTCTGAGACAAACTCTGCCTTCGGAGAGCAGAGAGAGTTTTCGGCTGACTTCCAAAGGGCAAGGGCAGAGCGGAAGAGTGAAGGGAGATTTCCTAACACCAGACACAGGACTGGAGAGTCAAGAGAATTCTTCAGTAACACAGAGTTGCTGCAGGTGGTAAAGCAAGGAGAGGTTGCTCAGGTTAGGAAATAAGCTGCCTAGCCATGAGGAACAAGCAGAGTTTTGGAATATCAAATGCTTAGACTGAAGAACCTGGTGAAGACAGAGTCCCAGCACTGCCCTGCAAACATCTGAATTCACAGTGAACTAAATAAAACTAAAGCTGCCCCTGAAACCAAGATCCAGCTCAACTAAGAGCATGCCAACTCATCTTTCATTCTAGAGGCCTGACAACAAGGGGCAGGTTCCTTTATGGAGATAAACATGATTTACTTCAATCTCTATTGCATTTTTAACAGCTTTATTGAGACTTAGTTTTTATACCACACAAATTACCCATTTGAAATGTACAATTCAATGTTTTATAGTATATTCACAGAACTGTACAACCATCAGCACTGTCGATTTGAGAATATTTTCATCACCTTAAAAAGAAACTCAGGGGCCTGGAAGCAGTGGCTCACACCTGTAATCCTAGCACTCTGGGAGACCTAGGCAGGAGGATCACTTGAGGTCAGGAGTTCGAGACCAGCCTGGGCAAGAGCGAGACCCCTGTCTCTACCAAAAATAGAAAAAATTAGGCAGGCATTGTGGTGCATGACCATAGTCCCAGCTACTCAAGAGGCTGAGGCAAGAGGATCACTTGACCCCAGAGTTTGAGATTGCAGTGAACAATACACCACTACTCTCTGACCAGGGTGACCGAACAAGACTCTGTCTCAAAAAAAAAAAGAAAGAAAGAAAGAAAAAGAAATGAGACTCAGGACTGTTAACTATCACTCTCTCCCTTTCCCCCTCCCTCACAGCCCTAAGCAACTATTAATCCACTACTTTCTGTCTCCAAAGATTTCCCTGTTACAGATATTTGATAAGATTGGAATTATATATCTTTTGTGACTGGCTTCTTTCACTTAGGATAATGTTTTAAGGTTCATCCCCATTGTAGCATGCATAAGTACTTCATTCCTTTTTATGCATGAATAATATTCGATTATATAGATAAACTATGTTTATTAATTTATCAATTGATGGACATTTGGCATACTTGGCTATTGTGAAAAATGCTGTTGTAAGCATTTATGTACACATTTTTGTTTAGAGACATATTTTCATTTCTCTTGGGTATATGCCTAGGAGTAGAATTTCCATGTTATATGGTAACTCTATGTTTAATTATTTGAGGACCTGCCAGATTATTTTCCAAAGTATCTGCACCATTTACAATCCCACTAGCGGTGCCTATATGTATAATATTTTACTATCTTCCCAAAGCTTGTTATTACCTGACTTTTTGATTCTAGCCATTCCAGTGGATGTGAAAGATACCTACTGTGATTTTGATTTCTATTTCCCTGTTAACTAACTGTTGAACTTTTTCTTCAAGTGCTTCATGACCATTTGTATATTTTCTTTGGAGAAATATATATTGATATCCTTTGCCCATCTTTAAAATTGGTTTGTATTTTTTATTATTGAGTTGAAATACTTCTTTATATATTCTAGATACAAGTCCCTTATTAGATATATGATTTAAAAATAGTTTCTCCTATGCTAAGAATTATTTATTCACTTTCTGAATAGGATCCTTTGAAGCATTTTGATGAAGTCCAAATTATCTGCTTTTTCTTGTTGTTGCTCATGGTTTGGTGTCATAGTCAAGAAATCTTTGCCAAAGCTAAGATCATGAAGATTTATCTTTATGTTTTCTTCTGAAAGTTTTTGGTTTAGCTCTTACATTAAGGTCTTTGACTCATTTTGAGTTAATTTTTATACAAGGTATGAGGTAAGGGTCTGACTTCATTCTTTTGAATTTAGCTCTGCAGTTGTCTCAGCACATTTTTTAGTAATTCTTTCCCTATTGGTTAGTCCTGGCAGCCACGTCAAAAATTAATTGACTATGGTTACCTGGGTTTATTTCTGAATTTCAATTCTATTCCATTGGTTCTATCCTGAAGCTAGTACCACTCAGTCTTATGGTATACTAAGAGCTAGAATATGATTCATGATGAATCTTCTTAGTAAAACTTTATTTTTTGGAAAGTAACTTTATACCTTTCCTAGGCATATTTGTTTGTCTAAAGCTTATCATAAATTGTTTGATGTTTTCTTAAATCAAATTTTAGATCTCTGAAACTTCATAACCTTATCTAACTCCCCTGCTGAAATGCATATCTGTTTTTGTCAGATTCTGGTTAAAGTTGTTAAAACTTTAAGCACATATGCAATTAAACTCTGAACTAGACTCTGTGAACATCCTTGGAAGTTAAATGGAACCTAGATGCAATTTGGCCAATACTAGACCTCTCATTATATTGCTATGTTGCCCCACCCAGTTTATAGCTCAGTACTAATCCCTCTTCTTAATATACTTGATATACGGTAAAAAGCTTTTTGTAGGTGTATGGAGGAACTCAACTGAACATATAGTTAGGAAGGTTAGTTGTCCAAAAATCAAAGTCATTACATATCTCTGTTATTTTAACAATAACAAAATGAAAAAATAAAAATGTAATTGACTATACATTTTTCTAGAACAAAGTAATCTTACATGTGAGGTCACTGTAAGTCACATATTTAGTGGCCATATAATTTTCATTTTACATCTGTGGTGCAAGCTCAGGCTGCTTAATGTAGTCTGGAGACACATAACGACAAGTATGACCAGGTCAATGGAAAAGGAAGTCAATTGTGAGATTACGATGGTCAGAACACGAAACACAAAGAGCACCCAGGCTGGGCAGTGGGCTTTACAACAGGGAGAATAAAGAAGCCTACAACAGAGTTGCTACCCAGTGAGGGAAAGTGGGAAAACAAACATGATGCAAGCAACAAAGAGTCAGGATACCACATCAACAAAAGGAAACCAGAATCCAGGAAAGGTGTTTTCTTTCATAGAAAAATATCAAAAGCAGCATAAGGGAAACTTATTTCTGATTTAGTGCTGAAAGTGTCCGTACTTGTATTCCCTTTGTCCTGGGGCAGGGTGATAGCAGAGTGTGGATGAGCTTAGACCAAACTGGCGGATACAAATGGCTGGATTCGATAATGCACTGCTCAATAAATTAAGGGATAGTAGCAGGAGACAGTATTATTTGTTTTACATGTATTTGAAAGTTCTGTCAACTTAAAAACCTTCTTCAGGGATCATCTACCTGTAGTGTATTTGAAAAGGGTATACTATGATTTCCATTCTAATTTAGGTGCACACTATACTTCCTCATCTATGTCTGCCTGTGCCCTATCTTAAGCCATTCTCTCTTTGCTAACATCACCATGAGGTCTCCTAACTTATCAACTCAGAGGTGTTTGTAACAGAATTTACTGACCGTGTGGAGATAACTGTAGTGGCCATGTCATGGAACAACATAGGAATTCCCTGAAATTTAAATGACTCTGAGTACTTCACAAAGCAGTTTGCCTCCTGCAGTCCCCAAGACTTCACTGTGAAATGAGATTAATTCAGTGGTCTCAAGTTCCTTTCCATTACTAAAATTTCATCTGAATATTTCCTATACATTCACTTCACTTTAGCAAATGCATGAAGGAAGATCACAACAGAAATTCCTAAGATATTTCGAGGCTTGAGAGACACAACTTTTAAAAGAATTATGCCCAAGAAAGCAAAAGTTTTCAAAAAATTATAGCTTTATTCGGATATTTGTAAACTAGGTCTGAGCAATCAAAGGATTGACAGGTTTACAAATAAAAATGTCACACAACTAAGCTATGTATTAAATCTTTCTCTGTCATTCAAAATCACAGTTCATAAATCAGAGTTCTCTTTCTATGAGGAAAATATTGGCAACATAAAAATGTCACAAATATTTAATTTCATTTTGAAGTACAGCAAAAGCAATGCTGAAATTTATGAAATATTTAAATATTCAGTGATTGACCGAAATATTATATAATTGTTTTTCCTCATACATCTTTATATGGCCTGTTGACCTAAAGAGAGAATTGTACTCTCCCTTTAAAAAAAAAAAAAAAATAGAACAAAATTTCAGTTAAATGCAAGGTTTACTAAATCCTTTCTCTTTCCAAAAAGAACCTTTTTTACCTCTTCCAGACATGACCTTTTCCATTTTGTATTCTGATGGTTGCATGCATATAGCTGCCAGGCGAGTACCCTGGATGAGTTCAGCAGACTGGGTGCATACTGTGGTTAAAGAATGGACACTCCCTGATAAAGGGAGTAGAGGATACAGACCTCCAGCAGCCATCATGTGGCAGAAATTGGCTAATTATTCACAAATCTGTTCTTTCCTCCTGAGCACACAGTCCCACCGTATTTCCCAGCCTTCATTGTCATTAGGTGAGGCGAGTGATTGATTTCTGACTCATGGGACTAACAAACACCGTATCTAGGCCTGGACCATAAAACCTGGCAAAGCATAATCCTCTATTCTCTTTCTTCTTTCCCCTGCTGAATAGAGAACTCCAGGTTTCAGAGGAAGATGCAATCATAGGATAAAATGAGCTTATGCTTGTGCTATATCACTTGGTGGAGAGCTATCCAGAAAATGCAACAAATCAGGACCATCTTTGTTGAATCATTGCTTTGGGAAGAAAATAAGTATTTATTGTGTTAAACCACTGAAAACTTGTAGTTATTACAGATTATAGCCTGGCTATTAATTCATATAAATGTACATTGCCATGCTAAAAGGAAAGCTCGGTTTCCATCTTAGTGTTTCAAGACCAACCAAGAATGCGAGGTGTAATATGAAATTCCCCAGTTATTAAATTAAAATATTGACAAATAATTCAAATATTTAAAAAAAATACGATTCAGCCTAATCAAATGGTTTGTAAACTAAAACTGATTTTCAAGATATATATTTAAACCCGCTTTAGTCATAAAGGATCACTCACCATTTCCTGAACATTCCCTATGCTTTCCTGGCTTATACATTTATTTACACTGTTCCCTGAGTCTGGAATGTCATTCCTCGTCTCTTTATTCAGGGAAAACATTTCTGATTTTTTAGTTCGCATGAATAGTTAAGGCTTTGCTTGTTACAGAAATTGAATATATTTGGCATATTATTACATTTACTTGGTATATAAATTAAAGAAATTCATAAACATAAGTCAGCATGAAACAACTGACTAGGAAACTTTCAACAAGGAAAGATGCTTATAGCTTGAGAAGTGTGTGGACGGTACAAGGAGATTGATAAAAGAAATGAGGAAAAATCATAGAGTAAATAAAATTTGAAAATAAGGTATACCCTTCCAGATTAAAATTAATACCTATTTCTTTGTATTTTTTCTATCAAATTAAATTCAGACAGCTATGTGAGGCCTTACACTTTACAATCACTGTGCATGAGGCAGCCATCATTCAAAGACATTTTGCAGTCAAGATTTATCATTATTTTACAGAAGAAAATAGAGCAGATTTGCATTTTATTTGGAAAGAAACAATTTCTACATTTCTTATTTATAAGGGACTTGTGCCATAGATATTAGGCAGAGAAATATTAGAGCAATAAAAGTTTAGGTGATTAAACTGTAATTAAAATAGAAGATATATTTTATGTATTAAAGCTTATATTTTGAGCAATTTTGCCTATGGAAGTAGTTAATATGCTAGCCTTAATCTAAGGATTTCACAAGTACCTGTCTGAACCAACGTGAAATGTAGAAGTAGAGCAGAAGATGACACAATCATTTGGCAAAAAAGAAAGATCTAAACAGAACAAAACAATCATTAAAATCTTTGCTGGTGATTGAGATTTTTATCAATGCTCTAGAGAAAAAGGATTGGTTCAAGATAGAACCACACTTATATTCTTATTTGTTTAGCCTAAACATAAACCATAATTCACACAAGTGATTATGTACAAAATAGTCACTAACAATTGCTCCCAAACCTGAATGCATATGTCACTTTTTCCTCCAAGATATAAGGCCTGTACCCAAACCTTGAACCTGAGTGAGCTTATTACTTGACCAAAATTACATTCATTTTGTTTATGAGCAAATAATCATTTCAACAAAGTTTGATGGGCCACTCAAATTCTTGTTATAATATATTTTGTATGACAGAGTAAATTAATAAAAAGAATGGAATATATTAATAAAATCACAGGTTCAAATTGGGCTCAACCACTGTCAAGCTGTATGCATTGAGTGAGTCTCATAATTTCTATGAACCACAATTTCCTTATATATCATATTATGCATTTAAACTAGGTGATCTCTGCTATCCTTTGAGGCAAAGAGTTTTGATTCCATGATTAAGTCTTAAAATACATGCCATGGTACCTAGATATTAGATTTATGCTGCTATGGCAGTTATTTTCATGGAATTATTATGTATTTTGTTCAAGGAAAATTACTGCATCTGTAATTCTGTTAATTCCAGGCTAAAAATGAATAAGGTAATAGCAGTCCTTTCCAGATGGTGTAGAGGTGAGGGGAAACTTGCCCTTTCCCCCAAAAGTTCACTGAGAGATCAACTCACAATTAAGGCAAATTAATAAGAGAAAGGTTTATTTACCATGTGCGTGGGGAGAATCACAGAGTGATTACTCAACATCCCAATGAAGTTCAGATATTTTTATGCATGCCTTTTAGAGGGGAGGTGGGAAATGATAACCAAGTCCATAGAATCCTGACCATCTAGGTGGGAACCACTTGTATACTTTATCACCACACAAGATAAAAAGACCAGTGTGATTTACAGATAGGGTCAGGTTGGAACCTGTGACCTCTCAGTCTGGAGTTTACTGTGCCTCTTCTTCCTCATTGGCATTTCCACACCTCCAGTGTCCATGTGCCCCTGCCAGTCTATGGGAACAGAACAGGTTACAAAATATTTGATGTAAAAGGCCTTTGGTCTTGTTCTGACAGTTATAGGGCTTGGTTTCGTCACTTAACCAAGTCAATCCAGACTTTTGGCCTGTCCAGATACAATCTTTAGTGTCTGGCAATCGAACGAGTGGAGCAAGTGAACTACCCCAAGTTGCATAGGCCTGGCTTGTGAGCCTTCCACAACATCCTATGATTTGACAAGCATTGACATCATGAGGGTTAATGTCAGCACCATCTAAGAGTACAACAATGCCATCTGTGGAATCAAACCATGGAGTGTGGTCACAATATTGTCCTAGTATGTCATTCCGAAAAGATCCGGCATTGTCCCTGTTTTCAAAGTAGAGGGAAAAATTTTCTTTCTAGTGATTTTACCTGAACAAAAGATAGTTCCAAAGCTTCCAGAGGTTTTTCTGTGTCCAGTTGACTTACCAACAGGAGAAGCAGCATGATGTTTCTTTTCTGGTTATGGATGGCACATCTTGTCATCTGTCCATCTTCCAGACTGGTTCCACCAGCCACTCACATTGGCAGAAACAAAATGAGTTCAAGTTTCTTTGCATGGTCTAGATGTTGGCACAACTAGCAATTAGGTTGATTAGTCAGTGTGGCCAGGGTTTGAAAGACTGGTACAAAAGGATGCTGGATCTGTGCCTGACCTGTTACAAAAACACTAAGGGTTAGTAAAAGCAAGGCATAATCTGAAAGAAAAGTCATAGTGAAAGATAAAAGGGAGAATGGGACAGGTTGAGGCAAAATCCACTCAGCTTCCAATGTGCAATCCTCGAAGGGGGAGTCTTAAAAGAACAAGTGTTTAAAAAGGACCATTGTGGAGGAGAGGTGGAGGTTAAAAGACCGAAAGGAATTCATAGATGAAAAATGAGGTTTCTTGATCAGCTGTCTTGGGAAAAAGCTGCCTACTTTGTGAAGACGTCTGTTTCAGGAGCCTAGAGTCTTGTGCAAATAAGTGACAGCTTTTCCTTTCGCCAATGTGTAAGTTTTAGTGAGGACTATAACAAAATCAACTCATTGTGGGGTAAGCTTGAGTGCCCTGAGATATTTTGTCCTAAGTAACAGTTGTCTGTACCCCTGGAGTCTGTACGTTGAGGCTTTATGGCCTCATTCAGTGAGAGTCCATATAAGGATGAGTCTAAGAGAGCACCCTGTTTACAGGGTAAAAAATCATCAACGTACTAAACAAATACTGAGCAAGAGTGGAATCTCTGGGTAAAGGTTATAGAGTCTAAGATCAGCTTACAGAATTTGAGAGACTAACAGTATCTCTGAGGTATTTAGGTTCACATTAACTATTTCCCTCTGAGGGTGAATGTAAAGCGAAATTGTGAATCAGAATGTAATAGCAGTGAAAAGAAAGTTGAGTAGAGGTCAATAACTGTGTTCTTAAAGTCGGGTGAACTAAAAACCACTTGAGTTAGTTCTTATCTTCTTGATAAAATATTTGATTTAAATGTTTAGTATTCAGAACTAGAGCTCTTTTTATATAATTTGGTGGTAAAATATCACATACAAATGACATATATAGACACATAGATATGCAGACATACAGACAGAAGCAGTTTTGATAGTTCTTTTAAGAATTTATTTTTTGGTTCTTTAATATTATTATTTTTTTATTCAGACTATCAATCTTTTAATCACCTAGTTTGTGTTTTTAAGCAATTACTAGTTAGGCAACAATTTGCTTTTAGTAAGATTTTGTCATTTCTGTAAGCATTTGTTGTTTTCAGGGCCTAATACGTATACATGTGTAGGTAGGCATAGCCAGAAAGTAGAGTACTCAGTTTTTCAGAAATTAAGGATCCGATTTTTACTTTAAATCTTGGCTTTTGCTCTCAGATCTCCATGATTAACTTAGGCAATGATTTTTCCTTATGCAAGAGCCCAGGAAAAAGAAACAAAGGGATAGAACACAAAAATTTCTGTGAATTCCTGAAAGCTGGAATTTGCATCCCTTGTAGTATTGCCATTTACTGTTAGTTTCTGCCTTACCCAGTGAGACATTTGAGGCTTCTAAATGGATCTAAGCTAATTTATTAATCAGATTCAAGCTGATCCCAGACCTAATTTAGTTTCTGTCATGGCTTCTGAACCCAGTTAGGATCAAAATTTGCTCAAACAAACTCAGAGCTCAAAACACAAATCTGGGGCACTTTGGAATCTGGGAGAGAACTTGCCCACCAGCCTCAGTTGTAATGAGACAGCAAAGGACAACAGGTCCAGCAGGCACCTCGCTTGGACTCTTGGTGCTCCTGGGGGTCTCTGGGAGCTCTATCTTGGAACCCACTTTTAATAAAAAATTAAATTTAACAGAGTTTCATTGAGCAAAGAGTGATTCACAAATTGGGCAGCTGACCTAGAGCAGGCTCAGAGATACTCTAATGGACAGAAAAAAGAAAGCGACATACAGAGCATAGAAACAACTGGATTGGTTCCAGCTTTGGGAGAAATGCTGAATCGGTTCAGCATTTGTCTTACTTAAATATAGTTTGAACAGTCGGCCACCTTTGATTGGCCAAAAACTCTATGACTGGCAAAGAGGAAGGAGTAGAAAGGAGCAAAGATGAATGGAGAAAACTTCACTGGGACAAACAGTTGAAATTTTGCTTTTGAACTTTTAAACGAAAGTATCCTTTTAAGTGAAACCAATAACCTTTAACCAAGGTTACAGCTTAGTCAAATAAGCAAGACTTGTCTTTAAAGATGTGAAGAACTGTTTTTACATCTAGAAAAGTCACACAAAAACAGCTCAAGGAAAGAAAAGCCTCAATATCCATAAATGAGGTGTAACCCACAATTTGTTCAGTCATATTTTCTGGGGTCCCAGCTTTTCAGCTGACCTTTCATATGTAACCATCTAAAAGCCCCATATATCTCTATAGAATACAATAAAGCAAAAGCTGTGTAGAGGAGGGAAGAGAATCAATGAGTGGAGAAAGTTATATCAATGTCAAAACCAGAACTGCCTGGGAATCAAACCCAGGCTGCTGGGGTGAAAGCACAGAACTTTAACCATCAGGCCACAGTATAAACTGGTCTCTGTCATTATTCCTACAGGAGTAGTGTTCAAAGGATTTCTTTATCTTTGTTTTAGATTAGATATTTGTTCTTCAGTTTTGTCAGGAGAAGTTTTAATGCTAGCCACAAAATTATGTGTCTTTCTTTTAATCTAATTTCTCTATTAATACAAATAAGGCAATTATTTCAAATAAGAGGTGTCTAAAACTTATTTTAAAAATTTTAGAAGTAATTTAATTTAAAACATCTGTCTTTTTGCCATTAGTCTCAATGATATATTTATTCTAAAAGTGACTCAATATAATGCCTCTTCATAGAAAATCCAGGTGGTAATTTTCCAGGGTTAGCCCAGAGAGGGCCCAGAGAAGGCGTTTTCCAAGATTCCCAAAAATTCACCCTCAGAAATAGATTTATGATAGGCAAAGAACTTCGAAGACAAAGACTCACTTCCTCTGAGCTTGGCACATTCAGTGTAAAGAGTATGCTGCTTAGACTCTTACATGTTTCGGACTCCCAGTCTTTTCAGATTGGCCACCTGATGTGTTCCCAGAAAAACACGCCCCCCAGATGGCAGAGACTGAGGAGAGAATTCCCACTCAGTCACAAGATAAGCTCAGGGACATGAAACAGGGCAAAAGGGAAACCTCATACAGTTTGTTTTTGGGCAAAGTTTGTCTTAATTGATATCATTCTAGTGAGAAATGTGTAACTGGCTAGTCTGCAGGGCTGGCTCGAGTGTCGGGCTTATGTGGTGCTAGGCCCAAGTTCTACCCTATGGTAACCCTTTTTATGACAAAAACAACACAGAAAGACAATGACAAGAGAAAGCAGTAACAAAAACAAAAAGGCTATTTCTGAGAGGAGAGGGAATCAAACAACATGAATATTTGTACCACAAAGTACCAAAAAATATGCCAATACCAGAGTTGCTCACAAGACTAGTCATTCACAAAAAGCTTTTCCCTTATCAGTCTTAAATTTGAAAGGACAATGATCTTTTACTGTCTGCTTAACTGGAGCCCACAGAGAGAGGGAAACCGGAAGTTTGGCTGGTCAGTTAAGGTATCTTACCGTGTTGCCAGCTGGTCAGAGTTCTGATTTTCCTCAAGAATGGCTTTGAGATCCTGCCAACTATACCAAACTGTAGGAGTGAGGAGAAACTTGCCTTTTCCCTCAAAGGTCCTGAAAGATCAACTCATAATTAAGGCAGATTCTTAGAGAAATGTTTATTTATCATGTGCATGGGGAGAATCGCAGAGTGATTACTCAACATCTCAATGAAGTTCAGATATTTTTATATGTGCCTTTTATAGGGTAGGGGGAAAATGAGGAGTATAGGTAATTTTGCATATGGGAGATAAAGGATTACTAGGGAGGATGAATGGATAGGGGAAACAGATTGATAAATTAACTTGAGAGACAGGTATTATGTTTTACATGATTTGGGCCAGGACTGGTTGCATTATGCAATATATTGAGATAACAAGGAGAGGAAAGGAAGTCAATTCCCCCTTTGATCTTTTGATCAGGTCAGTTCTGTCCTGTTTATGCAGATAGAGGGAAAGCCTCTATCATTGATCTCAAGTGGCCTTTAATTCAAAATATTCTTTATACCAAGGAGTCATATTTTGGGGTGAAATTTCCTGAGCTTCTTCAATGGCATACAGTTTTGTAAAGGACATTTTATAAGTTTCATAAAGATATAAAAATTACATTTTACTTTCATATTTTAAAAACATACATAAAATTTTTAAAAGACTGTGTTTAATTATGGTATTTCTAACAACATTAAAATTCATCTGTTCTACATGACAGAGATATTTACATGCCTTAAAGCAGTCACTTATTAGGAAATCCTCAACCAGCCATATGTGTGCTATTAAGCATTTTCATTTGGATCTTCTCTGCAATTAGCATTCCAAAGGTTATGCTGACTGGTTGTGGATACCATATGTTTGGCATTAATCCTCAAAGTTCTGCCACATGTTCATTTTGATAGCATAAGCACTGTGGTGAAGGGAAACAAAAGATTACCAAACACTTTAAAATCAATATCCAACCCCATTTTTAAAAATCAAATAAATATAAAGACTATGATGATTACAATTACTTGTTGGATAACATTAGTCAAATGTCTCTATTGTGTTCAATGTATATCTTCCAAAATATGTATTCAAAACAAACACAATGACCTTTAGAATAAACAAACCAACCTTACATTGTCTAATTTGTTTGGAAAAAATTAAAGGTCAGAGTTTTAGTTTTACCTAGAATTGAAAGATTGCATGATAGTCATTGGGGTCTTTAAGCCTCTTGTATCATGTCCTTTAGAAGGGGTGCATAAGAACAATACTTTGTGGATATAGGACAGGCAGTAGCTTCTTAATTGAGAAATCAAGTGAGAGTTTAGTTTTAGTCTGTTTCCAGTAAAGCAAAGGAAGATTGCCATAAAAATGGCTCTTTAGTGCCTAATACGATGGCTCAAAAGATTTGCTGTCCTTGTCTTTGCTGTTTTCTTTTCAGTCATTTCCTATTTGGCAAGCAAGTAGACATGGTTGATGGCTGCCTCAGTGCAGTTAAGTAATCCAAAAGAACATTAAATTCTTAATGTGCACTGTGGGACCTAAAAGAAGCATGGTTGTTGGTAGCTTCTCCAGAAATGGTAAAAGGGAGAATTTTAAATATGCTCCATCCTTTATATTTGCAGACATTTATTGCCAGCCTCTAGGAGCAATGGGAGCAATATTTTTGGATCTCTGCTTTTGCATCTGTAGATAAGAAATAATGAGTCAACTTGAATTTATAATGGTTGAAATGACTGAGCATTGAGAATGCCACCCAGGTCTTAGGTCTAGATTCTAAAGTTATTTGATGTAAAGCTGGCAGGTGGCCATCAAAAGGTATCAGAAGTCCAAAATATGAAACCCCTCCACACAGCTTCTAATTCTGCAATAGCTTGAAAAGATTGGGAGAATGAATATGTCATGAAAACTTTGTCAACCGAAGCAGGAATCAGAGGGCTTGTCTTCTATACCGGGTCAACCAGTGGCCATAGATTTCCTAAATTTGTTCCAGGTTTCTTTGGGATTGCAGATTTTAAGTTCATTAGGAATTGTGTGCCCAGGAGATCTTGGCTTATTCTCTTTTCACTCATACAAACTCATACGAAAATATTTTTGAGCTACTACTAAGTGCCGGCTACTCTGTTAGACAAAGAAAATTCAGCAGAGTTCAAGACAAGCACAATACCTATTTTCCTGGAGCTTATAGTCCAGAAATGAAGCCATTAAATCTAAACAAACAGCTGTACAAACTGATGTTCAATAGAATGGTTCAAGGTGACATGGACTTATAATATTGGGAGCTTTGTGAATGTGTTTGCGGAGGACCTAAACTACTTCTAGGATCGACAGGAGATTTCCCTAAGGAAGGGACATTTATTTCACTTAAGATCTGAAAGACAAATAAAAATCAGCAAGACAAGGAGGGCCAGAATTGGAAGCTGGAAGGTATTTGGCTTAAGCACTGACGTTGGTTGTAGGGGAAGTTATTTTTCTCAGATTGTCACATCCAAACAAAAAATTTTGAAGGCCAAAATACTGCTTAGAAAAAATGCATTTTGGGAATCCTTATCATCTGCAATGGCACAAACATATACGAATGGAAAATATTATGGAATAACCAGAAAATGTTGAAATTGGAACAAGACAAAATATATAAAATATTTTGAGGAATTGTATGTTTAATATATAGATAACATTATATAAAACATTTAGTAGTCAGATAAAATTATGCGTTGATTGAAATGAACAACCTCACAGATTTTTTTGTTTTTATCCACCAGTGAACTAATGGAAATTGATGTTAATGCAGAAATACTGCTGCTAAGACCAACATGGGAATTCAAAGCATTTCTCAGTGATCCCTGGCTGCAGTATTATTAAGCTATTTCTCTATTGGCTTGGTATATTATCACACCCTCCCGAGAAGGAAAGGGAAAATTGTGCCCAATATGTTACAGGTGATGTTCTGGGCAACCATTCTGCACTGCTCCTTGCTTTTTATTGCCAAGACACCACACACAAGTTTCACCACTATTCTCTGAACATCAGGAATCACCTGATGTTAGCATTGAAAACATAATTTAGAGGTACATGAAATATGAAATCTATCATAATAATAAATGCATGTTGTAAATAATTGAGAAAAGAGGCTAGTGTGCACCACTCAGGCTGCATTTCAGAACTGTGGTTGTGGACTAGACCAATTTACTGAAAAGTATGGGCTGCTGCTTATCTGATAATGCGGCTGGCAACCGGTCAGAGAGACCTCGAGGTATATTGAAAAGTTCTGAGGACTCCAAAATGTCAGTGTGACCCAGGGCACATGAGTCAGCCCACTTTAAACATGCCAGGAGGCTTCCCATGACTTTCTTTATCCTTGTGTCTCCAGGTCCAATAAATGGGACACATGGTTTGAGATGCTCTAAAGTAGCCACTAGAGGAAGGATCAGGCTGTATTTGTCTTTTGGAAACCTCAAAGCTTTGGCAGTTAAAGGCAAGCAAAAAGGGTGGGGAACATTCTACAGTCTGGAAAAGGCAAGAGCCTGGAAGAGTGGTGACCACAGCATTGGGAGCCAAATTGTAAGGTCATGGGGAAAAGAGCTGGAAGTTACTTAGAAGCAACTGTATGAGAGCCAGTGTTTTTCAGCAAATGGCCTTGGGTGCCCCCTTGGTAGTACATTTGCAAGGGATAGCCCCTCTGCTCTAGTCTAATACGTTTAAATACACAGAGATCATCAGTGATTCCAACTTTGTAGGAAATGCCTTTCCTGCCTTTTTTTTTTCCTCTTTAATTCTGCAACTACCTAAAACAAAGAATTTGTTAGCTTTTACATATTGCTTTCAACAAAATAAGGCAGGTACTTTCCTTAGTTTCTAAAGTTTTAAATATTTCCTACAGGTTACAAAATTGGATAAATTCTAGATGTTTCCAGGTCCAACAAAAAATAAATTCAGTGACTGAGTCAGGAACAGGTATACCATCTTAGAAATCTAGTCTTAACAAGTGTTTTTAAAATAGCAGAGGTATTAGTAACTCACACCTTACATTTACATAATAGATTTTCAGAGAGCTTTTAGATTTACCTCACTCGTTCACAGCAAGTGAGGTAAGTGGAACAAGAGTTGTTATCCACATTCCCTCGCCTTACTTTGAAGGGAACATTTTACAAATGAGGAAACTGAGACTCAGAAAGACTGATGTGCCCAAAGACATGCTGAGAGCGAATGCCAGGACTGGAAACATAGCCCCAGATTCCAAGTTTATTCTTTTTTCCATTACTCAATATTACCTCTTTCTTCATCTTACAGGAGACATCTAGACTCATTTTTAATTTGAAAGGAGGATGGGAAGATAGATATTTAAGAAATGGCTTTAACATTGCAAAAAATGAAAAAACAAAACTAGCATAAGCCATTATATAATGAACCACTCTTTGGCGCATGAATATGTATATTATGTAATGCTTGGGACTGATTGAGTGGAGGACATCTTGCAAAGATTGACACAATTAACACACTCTGATATACAATCTGCAGCCCAAGGGACTTCAGTAATTCATCTTTTGCTGAAAATAGTCATATATGTTCTGATACCCTAAAACTAAATGAGACATTTCTAATAGCCTTCATATCCCTTAATCATAAAACACAGTTTCCACTTCTCATGCTAGTTTCAAAAGACAAGATACAAGACTGGTGTTTTTCAGATCATTTATTTTTTATTGACTGATGTTTTATCCTAGAGGAATAAAATATATTGGTAAATCAATGCATTTAATGTACAACTGTTCTTTCATTTTTATATTTTAAAGATGGACTTGACAGTTATTATTTAACTAAAAGAGAAAATTTTCTTTTAAAATTCTGGATCACTTTGTTCCAAAAACAATGAAAAATATTCTTGTTAGAATTCAAAATTTGAATTAGAATTCAAGTGACTAAAAATAATGCAAGAATGCAATTTGTTGTATGGCTGTCTAAAGAAAATCTTTTAATTAAAATAAATTAGTAAACTTGACTGTTTAATTGTCCAACTGAGACACAGAACTGGGAAGTACTGCCTTGGGTATGGCATTGCTGCAGGCAATGAGTTGGGTGTTGTTTTGGGCATTGCTGCAGCATTGCCTTGATGAGTTGGGAAGTCTCAAAACAAAGTTTCTAATTGCTTTGATCAAAACAAGATGAGGGCAGAACCAAGATGGTGGAGGAACACTGCCTCTTTCATAAATATCCCTCCCCTTGTTTAGCCCAAGGGGCTTAAATAGAAAGGCAACAAGAACCAGAGAGTTGGTTCTTTTCTGCAGGGAAGGCCAGCCTCTACTCTGTGGAGTAGACTTTGTATGGTTTCTGCAGGGGGCCAGTTCTTTTCTGCAGGGAGAACTTGCCTGTGCTCTGTGGAATAGACTTTCTAACTTTCTATAGTTGCTAAATAAAGCTTGCTTTCGCTTTACACTGTTGGCTTCTTTTTTGCGTGAAGCCAAGGACCCACTTGGACATCAAGTGGCTTCCAACATTAGGAGTCACTTTCCTTTATTACAACCATGAAAGATCAGACACGTCTATCAAATCGCAACTGGATTTAAAATTCTATACTTTCTTATTTGCTCTGTGGATGGAAAAAGAACTTTATTTTAAAGTTAAAAAATAGGCAAGCTCTATTAATGCATTAAGGTATATGAGGCACACCTATAAGCAGAAACATAAACAAAAGCATTATTCCAGCAAATGTGAGGGCTATGGTCCCAAGCTTACAGTCAAACATGAGTCCAAGGACAGGAATTGCTCCCTTCCTTTACTTTGAAGGGATCTTCAATAACCTTGAAAAGAAACTCAAAACGTAAAAAGAATTTTACAGAAGGATGTTTTTCTAATACTGTAGAGGACATAGGGAGGTCATTTGTTATTGAAACAAGGAACTTTCCTCTTTCAGACAGGAAATTACACAAGTCCTTGGAATGTAAACCAAACTTTCAAAATGAACTTTATTTTTTCCTGCTAAAAACTAGAATCTGCTAAAACAGCTCTTTGAATATTTTTCTGACTTTCATTTTAATTGACAAATGATAATTGTATATATTTATGGGGTACAATATGATATTTTGGTACACGTATATATTATGAAATGATCAAGTCAGGATAATTAGCATATCCATCACCTCAAATATTTATCATTTTTTGGTGATGAGAACATTTAAAATCCTCTATTTTAGCTATTTTGAAATATATATCATTAGCTGTAGTCACCTTGATGTACGACAGAACACCAGAACTTCTTCCTCCTGTAACTATGATGTTGTACCCCTTCACCAAAGTCTTGCATTTCCCCTTCACCACTCACCTCCTCTCCTGCCCCCAGCCTCTGGTAACCACCTTTTTCCTTCTTACTGCTATGAATTTGACTTTTTTGGATTCCTCATATAAGTGAGATCATATTCATGCTTTGTCTCTCTGTGCCCGGCAGCTTTTTAAATATTGTTAGACTATATTAACGTCTTAGATGCAGAGATTAAGAGCACATAGGTGGTATGAAGTCGTAAACCATGGAACAAGAAGGACTGTATTCCACGCCATGGAATTTGGTGTTTTATCTTCAATTTTATAAATAAATATTTTTATTGAAATGAAGCATGTTTATAAAAATGTACATAAAATAGAGGTGTACAGATTAGTCAATTGTCACAAGAAGAACAGATTCATGTAACCACTAAGGAAGTCAAGAAATAAAGCACCACCAGAAATGACTTTTATGCACCCACCCCCATCACTCTCCATTCTTCCTCCCTACAGATAACCGCCATTCTGCCTTCTAACACCGGAAATTATGTTTGCCTTCTTCTGAATTTTGTATAAAAGGGACAATACTATAGAGTTTGGATTATTTGGGGACTGGGTCTTTCATTCAGGTTTCTGATTGCGAAATTCATTCATGTTGCATGCAGTGTGTTTGTTCATTCTCTGTGCTAATTGTATTCATTATATTATTATGCTACAACTCAGTTATGCTTTCTATTATTGAAGACTATTTAGATCATGTCCTGGCTTATGCATTTTGAATAATGCTGTGAACATTCTTGTACATTTTTTCTACATTTCTGGTTGGTATATTCCCAAGAGAGAATGTCTTGGATCATAGCACATACACATGTTCAGATACTGTGAGTTTTCCAAAGTTATTTTAGGAGTTTATGTTCTCATCAGCATGCTAGTTGCCCACATTCTTGCCAACACCTGGAATTGCTACTTTTTAAATTTTGTGGTTTTAATTTATATTTTCCTGATGACTAATTATGTGAAGCAATTTTTTCACATATTCATAAGCTATTTGAAAATCTTTTCTCATGAACTGCCTGGTCAAGTCTTTTCCCCCACTTCATTAATTTAATTTCTCTTTCTTTTTCATTTCTTAATGGGGATTTTTTAAATAGTCATTTATTTTATTTTTAAACAAATTTTATCATGTATTTTTAAGGCATACAATGTGATTTATGGGGTACATATAGATAGTAAAAGAATTACTACAATGAAACAAATTAGCATATCTACCATCTCACACAGTTACCCATTTTCTTTTTTGTTTTTGTGGCAAGAACAGCTAAAATCAGTCATTTAGCATAAATCTCACATATAGTACAATTTTATTACAATCCTCATATTGTACATTAGACCCCTAGACATTTTCCTCCTACGTATCTGCTACTTTGTGTCCTCTGAACTACATCTCCTCATTTTCTCCCCCCCTCCCCTACCACCCCTGGTCACTACTATTTTGTTCTCTATCTGTATATGTTTGAGTTTTTTTTTTTTAAAAAAGTCCATGTATAAGTGAGAATATGCAATATTTTTCTTTCTGTTTCTGGGTTATTTCACTTAGCATAATTTCCTTTTTGTATATGCCCAGAAGAGGGATTGCTTGGTCATATTGTAGTTCTGTTTTATATTTCTTTAGGAAGTACCATACTGTTTTTCATAATTACTGTACAAATCTACATTCCTACCAGCAGTATACAAAAGTAAACTTTTCTTCACACCCTGATCAACATTTGTTATATTTTGACTTTTTGATTATAACCATCCTAATGGGTGTGATATAATATCTCATAGTCCTGTTGATTTGCATTTTCCTGATTATTAATGACATTGAGCATCTTTTTTAGATACCTGTGGGCAATTTTTATGTCTTCAGAAAAATGTCTATTCTGGTCTTTGCCAAATTTTTAAAAATTTTTTATTTACTTTTGTTTTTAAATTTTTTACTGATACACAATATTTTTACATATTTATGGGGTACATGTGATATTTTGTTCTCTGCATAGAATGTGTAATGATCAAGTCAGGGCATTTGGGGTATATATAACTTCAAGTTGTTTATCATTTCTCTGTGTTGGCAACATTTCAAGTCCTCTCTTCTAGCTACTCTGAAATGCGCAATACACTGTCGTTAAACATAGTAACCCTACTCTGCTGTCAAACATCAGAAGTTATTCCTTCTATTTAATTGCATGTTTGTATCCACTAACTAACCTCTCTTTATCCCTCCTCCCCACCTACACATCATCTCTAGCCTCTGGTATCTATTGTTCTACTCTCTACCATGATGAGATCAACAGTTTAACTCTCACATACAAGTCAGAATATATGATATTTGTCCTTCTGTGCCTGTCTTATTTCATTTAACATAATGTCCTCCAGGTTCGTCTATGTTGTTGGAAATGACAGGATTTCCTTCTTTTTATGGCTGAATGGTATTTCACTGTGTATATATACACCAGACACTCTTCATCCATTCATCCCTTGATGGACACTTAGGTTGATTTGCTATCCATGCTACTGTGAATAATGCTGTAAATAAATATGGGAGTGTAGATACCTCTTTGACATACTGTTTTCAATTCCTTAGAATATATATCCAGTAGTGGGATTGCAGGATCATATATTAGTGCTAATTTTAATTTTTTGAGGAATCTCCATACTGTTTTTCATAATGGCTGTACCAATTTACATTCCTACAAACAGTGTATAATAGTTCACCTTTTTCCTCATCCTTGTCAGCATTTCCTATTTCTTTGTTATCTTTGGATAAATGTCAATTCAAGACTTTTGACTATTTTTTAAGACAATTTGTTTTTCTATCATTTAATTGCATGAGTTTTTTTTATAAATTTTGGATATTAAGCCTTTATCAGATATATGGTTTGCAAACATTTTTTCCCAATCTGTAAGCTGCCATTTCATTGTTTCATTTTGTTCATTGTTTTCTTTGCTGTGCAGAAGCTTTTTGGTTTGATAAAGTCCCATTAATTTACTTATTTTTTCTTTTGTGGCCTAAACTTTCAATGTGATGTCCAAAAATTCATTGCCATGGCCAATGTCCAGAAGCTTTTCTCCTGTGATATTTTCTAGGAGTTCTATAGTTCTGGGTCTTATATTTAGGTCTTTTATCCATTTTGTGTTGATTTTGTGCATAGTGCAGAATGAGTCCACTTTCATTCTTTTGCATGTGGAAATCCAATTTTTCCAGTACCATTTATTGAAAATACTATCCCATCCCCATGTGTACTCTTGGTGCCCTTGTCAAAAATTAGTTGACCATATATGTTTGAATTTATTTCTGTGCTCCTTAATCTGTTTAATTAGTCCATGTGTCTGTTTTTATGCCAGTACTCCATAGTTTTGATTACTATAGCCTTGTAATATAATTTGAAATCAGGAAATGTGATCCTTCCAAACTTTTTTCTCAGAATTGGTTTGGCTGTTCAGGGTCTTTCATGGTTCCACACAAATGTTAGGATTGATTTTGCTATTTATTTGAAGAATGTCACTGGAACTTTTACAGGGATTGCATTGAATCTGTAGATTTCTTTGGGTAGTATGAACATGTTATCAATATTAATTCTTCTGATCCATGAGAATAGAATATTTTTCCATTTTTCCATTTGTTTGTGTCTTCTTCAATTTCTTTCATCAATATTTTATAGTTTTCAGTGTACATATTTCACCTCCTTGGCTAAATTCATTCCTAGATATTTTATTTATTTTTGATGCTGTTGCAAATTGGAATGTTTTCTTGATTTCTTTTTCAATTAGGTTGTTAGTTGTGTATACAAGCGCTATTAATTCTTGTATATTGGATTTGTATCTTGTAATTTTACTAAATTTATTTATTAGTCCTAACCGTTTTTTGTGTAATCTTTGGGATTTTTTACATTTAAAATCATGCCATATACAAATAGGGTTAATTTGACTTCTTCCTTTCTGATTTGGGTGCTTTTTATTTCTTTGTCTTCTTTGATTTACTCTTGATAGTACTCTAGCAGTATGTTGAATAGAAGAGGCAAGAGTGGACATCCTTACTTTGTACTGAATCTTTGTAGAAAAGATTATGCTTTGTCCCCATTGACTACAATGTTGGCTATGGGTTTCTCAAGAGTGATTTTTATTATGTTGAAGAACTTTCCTTCTATACCTAAACGTTTGACAGTTTTTATCAAGAAAGAATGTTCAACATTGTCAAAAACTTTTTCTGTGTCAATCAAGATGATCATGTAGACTTTACTTTTCATTCTGTTGATGTGATATATCACATTGATTGATTTGCTTGTGTTAAACCAACCTTGCATGCCAGATTTAAATCCCACTTGGTCATGATGTGTAATCTTTTTGATGTGTTCTTGGATTTCGTGTGCTAATATTTTATTGTGGATTTTTTTCTCTTTTATTACTGTGGATTTTTGTATCAATATTCATCAGAGAAATTGGCCTGCAGTTCTTTTTTTTCCCTGTGATGTCTTTGGCTTAGGTATCAAAGTGAAGCTGGTCTCATAAAATGTATTTGGAAGTATTCCCCCTAACTCTGTTTTTCGGAAGAGTTTAAGAAGTATTGGTACTAACTTTTTTGAATGTTTTTTAGAATTCAGTTGCAAAGTCATCTGGTCTGGGTCTTTTCTTTGTTGGGAGGCTTTTTATTATTTCTTAAATCTCTGTATTTGTTATTGGTTTGTTCAGAATTTCTATTTCTTTCTGATTTGATCTTGGTATGTTGTATTTTTCTAGGAATTTATCTCAATGTTTTCCAATTTGTTGGCATATAATTATTCATAATAGTTTCTTATAATCCTTATTTCTGAGGCATCTGTTGTAATTTCTTTATTTCATTTTTGATTTTATTTGAGACTTCAGTCTTTTTTCTTGGATTAGCTAAGAGTTTGTCAATTTTGTTAATTTTTTTTAAAAAAAACTTCTTATTTTTATTGCTTCTTTCTATGTTGTTTATGTTCTCTAATTTATTTCTCTTTTGATTTTTATTATTTCAATAGTGAATTTTGAGTTTACTTTATTATTTCTTTTTTAGTTTCTTGAGGTATAATGTTAGACTATATAATTGGATCCTTCTTTTTAAACACAGGCATTTATTGCTATAAACTTCCCTCTTAGATCTTCTTTTGGTGCACATCATAGTTTTGATATGTTTGATTCTATTCTCATTTGTTTCAAGAAATATTTTAATTTCTCTTTTGATTTCTTCTTTGAAACATTGATTTTTCAGGAACACTTTGTTTAATTAACATGTATTTGTGAGTTTTCCAAGATTCCTCTTGTTATTAATGTCTAGTTTCATACCATTGTGGTCTGAAATGTCCTAGACATGATTTCAAACTTCTTTAATTTGTCAAGACTTGTTTTGTGGCCTAACATTTGATTTATCCTGAATAGCACTGGAGAAAAATGTGCATTCTGCTGATGTTGGATAGAAAGTGCTGTGTATGACTGTGGTATGAATTGAATGTGTCCCCCAAAGCTTAAGTGTTAGAGATTTAATCTTTAAGGCATCAAGTTGAGATATGTGACCTTTAAGATATGATTAAGTCATGAACACTCAGCCCTCATAAATGGATTAGTGTTCTTATCAGGAAAGTGGGATACTTATTGCAGGAGTGGGTTCCTGACACAAGAATGATTTCAGCCACCATCATCTCTAGTGCACGCACATGCTCTCTTTTCCTGCTTTCTGCTATGGGATGATGTAGTAAGAATGCCCTCACCAGATGCAAGCTCCTCAACCTCGTATTTCCCAGCCTTCAGAACAGTGAGAAATAAGCCTCTCTCTCTCTCTCTCTTTTTAAATTATCCCATCTTAGGTATTTTGTTAAATGTAGGAGAACAAAACAGACTAAGACAGTTCACGAGGACTATTTGGTCGAAAGTGCAATTCAAGTACAGACTTTTCCTAATAATTTTGTCTGGTTGCTTTATTTCTTGTTGAAAATGAAGTTTTGAAGTCTGCTACTATTATTATATTGCTATCTATTTCTGCCTTTATGTTCACTAATATTTACTTTATGTATTTAAGTTGGGAACATATATATCTACAATACTCATGTCCTCTTAATTAATTGACCCCTTTCTCATTAAATGATGACTTTCTTTGTGTCTTGCAACAGTTTTTGACTTGGATTCTATTTTATCAGATATAAGAGAGCACCTCTGCTTTCTTTTGGTTACTATTTATATAAAATATCTTCTTCGATCCTTTCACTTTCAGCCTATATATGTCCTTAAAGCTTAAGTGAGTGTCTCATAGGCAGCATATGATTGGATCTTGTTTAATCATTCATTCAGCTACTCTATGTCTTTTTATTAGAAATTTAATCTATTTCCATTCAAGTTTATTATTGCTAGGTAAGAACTTACTACTAGTTTGGTTATTTGTTTTGTGGTTGTTTTGTAGCTGCTTTCTTCCTTACTTTCTCTCACTGTCTATCTGTAGTATTTAATAATTTTCTGTGGTGCTAAACTTTTATTTATTTCTCTTTATCATTTGTATAACTGCTATAGTTTTTTGTTTTGTGGTTAACATGTGACTTTTATAAAACATATTATCATGATAATGATAATATGATGATGTACTATAATGATAATGTACTATGTTAAGTGGATGACAACTTAACTTCTGTCACATACAAAAACTCTAGACTTTTACTCTACCCCTCCACAATCTGTTTCTGAAATCACAATTTACATGTTTTTATATTTTGTATTTCTTAACAACTTATTGTAGCTTTAGTTATTTTTGACCACTTTGACTTTTAACCTTCCTACAGGAGATATGTATGATACACACCACCATTACAGTATTTGCGTATTCTGGATTTGACTATGTCTTTACTTCTACCAGTGAGTTTTATACTTTTTATTAAATTCATGTATGTATTTATGATAGCAATTATGTATAAATCATATGTATTCATATGTATTTGTGAGAGTAATTATCATGTTTTCATTTCTACTTGAAGAGCTCTCTTAAGCACTTCTTGTAAGGTAGGTTTAGTGATAATGAATTTTCTCAGCTTTTACTTGTCTGTGAAAGACTATTTCTCCTTCATTTCTGAAGGACAGTTTTACTGGGTATAATATTTTTGACAGACAAGTTTTTTGTTTTTTGTTTTTCCCTTTCAGCACTTTGAATATTTCATTCCATTCTCTCCTGGTCTTTGAGATTTCTGCTGAGAAATTCAGGGATAGTTTAATTGAAATTCCCTTGTATGTAACTTGATGCTTTTCTCTTGCTGCTTTTAAAATTTTCCTTTTGTCTTTGACTTTTGGAAGTCTGATTATAATGTGCCTCAGAAAGTACCTCTTGAGATAGAATCTATTTGGATACTTTTGAGTTTAATGGATCTAAATATTCATACCTCTCCCAAGACTTGAGAAGTTTTCATCAATTATTTTGTTAAATAAGCTTTTTGTCCCTTTATCTGTTTCTTCTTCTATAATTTTAATAATGTGAATATTTGTTTGCTTAATGGTGTCCTATAAGCCAGCAGTCCCCAACCTTTTTGGAACCAGGGACTGGTTTCATGGAAGATAATTTTTCCACGGTCAGGGGTGGGGCAGTGGGGAGGCAGAGCTCAGGCAGTGATATGTGGCCCTGTTTTCCTAAGAGGCCACAGAATGGTGCTGGGCTACACCCCAGGGGTTGGGGACCACAGCTGTAAATACTGTAGGTTATCTTCACTTTTTATCATTATTTTTTCTTTTTTTCCTCTGATAGAGTCATTTCAAAAGACTTATCTTCAAGTTCAGAGAGTCTCTGTTTAATCTAGTTTGCTGTTGAAGTTCTCAATTAAATTTTTTATTTCATTGACTGAAATCTTTATCTCCAATATTTCTGTTTTATTCTTTGTAATAATATATGTCTCTTTGTTCAATTTCTCATTCAGATGATGAATTTTTTTTATTTTATCAAATTATCTATTTCTATTCTCTTGTATCTCACTGGGCTTCCTTAAGATCATTATTTTCAACTTCTTCCTAGGCAACTTGTAGATTTCTATTTCTTTGGGGTAGGTTACTGAAGAATTATTGTGTTTCTTTGGTGGTGTCATGTTTCTTTGGTTTTTCATGTTTCTTCTGTCTCTGTGTTGATGTCACACACCTGGTGGTGCAGTCACCTCTTCCGAACTTTACAGAGTGGCTTTCATAGGGGTAGATTTTCACCTCCAATTGACCCTGAGGGTACCAGTTGGGCGGGTGTGGTTGGCTGGTTCCCTGTGAGAATAGTGTGTACATTCCTTTGTTGTGATCAATATTAACAATGACTGTGGGTACCTCCATAGTCTAGACTATAGGAGTTTGTCACAGTGATAGTGGCTGCATAGGTTATTAGGGCAGGGGCTTTGGAAATCCTCTTGTTCTTGTCTTTATCACAGTGTGGGGTCTTAGCTGAGGTGATCTGTCTTGGTGTTGGGTCTGATACGGCTCACAGATAGCCACAGTGGCATTAGGATCCAAGGCACAGGTACTTGGAGCAGCTGTGGAATGGATTCTTGGGCTCAGGGTCTTGTAAAATTACTGCAGCACCTGTGAAATAAAGTGCAAGTGTACTCTCCAAGGCATGAATGGATGCAGGTCTCCCACTAAGTTGGGGTCTGTTGCTTTGAGGCTTTTTGCATGTCAGAGCTAAAACTGGAAGTTCAATGTGTGTTTATATAGTATAGGTATGTATCATCTGTTGATTATATATACATTAAAAATATTTCTTTTATTATAGCTAAGCATTTTATTTTTTAATGGTGTTTGATATGAAGAGAACTTTCTAATTTAATGTCATACAGTTAATCTTTGGTAGTATTTTGTACTTTGTCTAATATGGATAAAAGTTATGAAGATATTTTTCTATGATTTTATCTATAAGCTTTATCATTTGACTTTTCATATTTAGGTTTATGATGTCCTTAGAATTGATATTTGTATATAACATGAGATAGGGTCAAGAACTTTTTTTCATAGGATATATCATTGACTTGACACCTTCACTGAAAGCACCATGTTGCCCCCACTGCTCTAGTCTTAAGTCAAGTGTCCATATAAGTGTTGGTGTGTTTTTGAACTCTATAATCTGTTATATTGATTTGTCTACTTTTGTTTGTCTAGCATGTGATGTTAACTACTCTTATAATAAAGGTAGTTAACTACTTAACTACTTTATAATGTCTTAATATTCTGTAGTATAAGTCCCCCGATTTTATTCTCCTTTAAGATTGTCTATATCCAGAGCTTCCCAAGCTTTTCTATCAAGGGAGAGAGAGTAAATATTTGTGACTTTCTGAGCCACATAGTACATGCCATAACTATTTAACTCTGTTGTAGCTTAAAAGCAGCCACAGGAAAAAATTATATATATAATATATACATATAATACATACATATAATACATATATATAATGCATGTGACTATGTTCCAATAAAGATATATTTACAAAACAAGCAGCAGGCCCAAATTTGGCCCACAGATTGCGGTCTGCACAACCTTTGTCTAGACCACTTTTAATCCTATTGGTATTTTAAATGGGATTGAAACGAAGTCACAAATAAGGTAAAGGAAAAGGTTGATTCTGGTCCATGAATAGGAAATATCTTCATCTATTTAGGTCTTCTTTAATTTGTTGTAATAGTATTTTATGGTTTTCTGTCTAGGAATTTTTCATTTCTTTGAATTAATTTTTGCTAGGGATTTGAATAGGTATAAATAATTTTCTGTATTATTGAGATGATTGTGATGTTTCTTTTAATATGTCAGATTACAATGATTAATTTTTAAAAGTTAAGTCTCTCTTATTTCTATAATGAAAACTATCTGGCCATGATATATTGTCCTTTTAATATATCACCATATTTTTTTGTTTTTATTTTTTTGTATTTTGTATGTTTGCTTATAATAGAGATTGATTTTAATTTTCCATTTTGGGGGTACCTTTATAAAATTTTGATATTAAAATTATGCTGGGTTTGTGCCAGACTGGTACTATTTCTTCCATAATATTAAGAAATAATTTACCAATGGAGTTTGGAAATCTATTTAAGGAAGATTTTTAATTACAGATTCAATTTCTATATTAATTATAAGCTATTTGATTTTTTTATTTTCTTTTTATTCTTTCTTTCTAGAAATTTTATGCAATTCATCTAAATCTTCACTGTCCAATATGGAAGAGATTAGCTATTTAAATGTAAATTAATTAAAATTAATAATTTTAAAATTTGTATTTTTTAGTCATGTTAGTCACATTTCAAGTGAATAAAGTGTTCATCAGCCACAGGTGGCCAGTAGTTACCATACTCGATAATATAGATTATAGAACATTTCTTCTTTGTGGAAGTTTTTATTGGTTAGCATTGATCTAAATGTTCAAATTCAATGGTGTTTAAAAATAATATCCTAGTTTTTGTTTTTAGTGGTATGCATTAGTTTAATTAGAAACTACTTTGGAGAACAATATTTTCTGCATCGAAAAATAATATCTTTAGCTAGATCTTAGAATGACATTTCTGCAGAATGCAAGATACATCATTATAGATGCTGCTGACTTAAAAATAAATAAGAGGGAGAACACTGTGTATCGTCTTATCTTTTTTAATGTCAGTGGCATTTATAATGATATCTTCTTTCTGTTACTTATATTACTAACTTATTCTTTGTCATTCTTATGACAGTTATTATTTATTCAAAGCAATCAACTTTTAGCTTTGTTTTTTTTTTCTATTTTATGTCTGTTTCTTTTTTAATTCCATTAACTTCTCTTTATTATTTCCTCTCTCTTATAATTCTTGAGGGTCAACAATAAGAAAATTATTTGTTAGTTTCTGTTCTTTTCTAATATATTCATTTGAAGCTACACTTTTCCCCCTAAATATAGTTAACTGCATTCCACAGGTTATAACATATCATATTTTTTTCATAAGCACTTAGTATCAAATATTTTCTAATTTTCATTGTGAAATGGTTCATTAGTTTTTAGAATTACATTGTTTAATTTTAAAATATTTGTGTATCTTCTAGTTTCTTTCTAACATTTAGTTCCAGATTAATGAAACAGTGGTCAGAGGACATACTCTGTATGGGATTAGGCCTTCATAATTTGTCGAAACTTATTTTATGGAAAAAATAAATGTCATTTGGTCAACATTTTATTTTCATTTGAAAAGAAGGTTTATTTTGTAATTTTTTGATACAGCTTTCTATATTTTTATTAAGTCAAATTTATTAAATATTACTACAAGTTATATATAAACCAATGTTTTTCAAGACATTTGCCATATTGATTCATATTAATATGTCAGAAACAAATAAGAAATGAATAAGAGCATTGCTGCCCTTCTGTCCTAAAATCTTATATTTTCATACTTTCCATTTTTAAACTGCATGTTAACTCAAAAAATAGCTCTAATAGTGGGCATTTCAGATACAAGCTTGTCAGTGAAAAGATGATTTTAACCTAATAATAGCTAAAATGGCTAATAATTGTGGCTGAGGGGAAAACTGATTATTTCTAATTAGTAGAGAATAAATATACATCTAACACTTATTCTGTGGCTGATGTATCTGTTTACAAATGCATTGTACAAATATACTTAAAGGAAATGTTTCATAGTAATACATTCTTGCTTATATTCAAATTTAAATCAGGGTGTTCTCCAAATAAGATTTTATTACTTGACAGTTATTGAAAACTCCAAACACTAGATATTTCATAAAAATATATTTTTCATTTTTACTAAATTATTGGTTAGGTTTGGAGTTGTGTTTTCTAAAGAAGTGTCTTTATTAATCCTAGAAGAATCTAAAATTTGACTTATTATAGATTTTCTCTTGTTGATTCCAATCATCTGTAGTCTCATAAAATAATTTTCCAGATCTTACCATTCAATTATTGGCTGGGATCTAACTATGATTGGAAAGTTTACCTATTCCAGATCCTTATTTGTTGCACCTAAATACCTGTTACTTTATAACTTTCAGAGCTGAAATTAAGTCACTTTCTACTTCTTTCAATGCTATTTTGAAACTTTTGTTGAAAAATTTGTACAGATGGGATTTTCATGACTACCTGACTTTATTGATTTCTCAGGAAAGCAAATAGTAGCCTAGAGGCCGATTTAGTCTACTAACACTAGACATACTGAAAATATGTTCTGTGGTAAAAATACACCAAAATTGATTCCGTGACTGCTACATTGAGAAAGAAAATATACTTTGGTTTCCACACAAAACACATAGTGAACACAGCCAATTTATCCCTAGCCACCAAATGGATTCTCTCAAAGTTAATGACTCAAATCAAGCAGCTGGAGAAAGCGGTGATATTTTTAGGCACACAAATCTGTCTTAATTGTCTTGCTATTATAGATGGGAGACCTGTAAGCATTTCATTCAAGCAGTCAGCAGGTGAGCTGTTGTTACCTTCTTATTTTCTTTGCAGCTTTAACCATAAAACTCATTTTGCCAATCATTCTTAGAGAAAAAATGCCAAATGTAGCCAGTTTCATTCTTGTTAGTGGTTTATATCATGAAAACTCCCAGGAGCTTTTAGAGAAATAGGATATAAGATTATATTGCAACTGAAAGCTCATTAATTGTAATAGCCGTGCAATGGTCTGTGTACTTTCTCGTGTTGAATCATGTCTACACGGTATCAACTTGTGTATTGGGAAAAGAAAAATAAATTCAAGCATCCAGATATAGGAACATGACTAACTTTTATTTTATTGAAGATTTGTTATAAAAACTAAGACTGAGTTGTGTTTGGTTAATCTAATAGTATGGCTGATATTCTTAATTGGAACTGGGGGAAGGGTATGTGTCTACATTTTTACTATGAACACTATAATGAGTTATTGTAGACAATACCCAAAAGGATACAATGTGGAAGAAAATCTTACACAGAAATTCCTCTATATACTTCTGCTTCTAAATTCCTCTGCTCTTGTGCAAAACTCCTTTTTTTGAGACTCAGCAAATCTAGAAATACCCCACATTTTCTTACCTTGTATGAGGCACCTTCTGACGACCTGAGAACCCCTAACGATTACTGACGCTTTTGGCACTGAGCTCAGCTTCCTTTTCTCTTCAAGTTCCTCCATTTTCTTGGGGGATGTCAACATTCGAGCACTCAATATTTTAGTTTTGGACCATTTCTAACTTAACTTCTCCTCTTCACTTGAACCACCTCTTCCTTAACCATATACTGGATTTTGTAATTCCTTAGAAACACTTTACTCTGAAATATTAAAATCCACTCAAATCTATAAAGATCTCACTTCCATTTCACTCATCCTATTTGGAATGCTCTCTCATTCAATTACCCTGATTCATTAATCTCATTAAGTTCATTCTATTGAACTCTCCGCTCTATATCTCTCAACCACTCTCACCTTTACATTCTCCTAGTTTTACTCCACTACCCTTCACTTTAATTGCCTACATGGAATATCTTGAGAATGCTTGCTTGCACCCCATATATTTGGCCAATTTTCAACCATATATTAGAGCAACAGTTTGTACTCTCTAAACCTTTCTCAGGCTCCATGCCAGTATAAAGCCATTGTAACCATAACTGTGCTTTCAATATTGACTAGTAATCAACAATCCTGAATAATTCTAGTTACTTTTTATTCTCTACTTTGAAGTGTCCATATTAACAACTCCCCAGTTCTGCTACCTTCTTAAACATTCTCAGCTGGTGATTTGGCTGCAATTTCACAAAGAAATTAGAAACTGAAAAAGAACTTCCTCAACTCTCTCTCTCTAGCAACCTTCAAATTTATTGCATTCTTCACTATATGTTGCTTTTTTCATGCTCCTGAAATATTTTATAGGGCAACCCAGGGAAATATAGTGTAGAGGTTAATGGTGAAACCTGTGAATGTAAACATACCTATAGTTCTATGTATAATTGTATAACATATTTATTTAATCATCTTAAGCCTGGTTTTCACATCAGAAATGGGAATGATTCCGTATGTACCTCACTGGATTGGCGAGTACATTAAAAATAATGCATATTCATAATATTAACAGAGTAAAGAAGATAAAAAAGATATGCTAATTTCAATAGATGCAGCAAAACAATTTGACAAAAATCAGCACTAATTTATTATTCTTAAAAATTTCAGCACATTAGGAATGAAAGGGCATTTACTCAATTTGAAAAAAAAAGACTCTTTCTCTATAATAGTAATGATGAAAAGCTTTTTGCTCATTAATTAAGTAAATGTTTCCTTAAGAGCATGGCTAACTAGAATGTTAGAAATCCCTAAGTAAATGCCAAGTTATTCTGTGGTAGATGAATGAAGGTTAAGGTCAATATTAAATATTTTAAGTAATGCAAAAAAAAAGTAACTAAAATAAATTTTTATTATTTGTCTTAGAGATGTGCAATAAAAAAATATTTATCTTCTCATTGGGTCATAAGTGAGCAGTTATCAAATTATATATACTTCAATGTTTCCACTTAACATAGTCTGAATGAGTACTGGCCTAGAAGAAGTGGCGGATTTCACATTCTTGCTTATTTAGAAGGAATTTAAATGTTGTTGCAATGATATTAATGCAATGACATTCAGTCATTGCCTTTAATTGGGGGTGGCGAGTTTGTGAGGGAAGTGGGGGTGTGTGTGGAGATTCCCAGGTGCAGAGTTGGCAGAGTTACGTGAGCTCTACTCAACCATGCTCCCTTCAGTATTGGATTCAAGGATACAATTCTTATGTTTTTTTCCCTAATTTGAATCGTCCTGTGTGCCCTCTATAGCAACACACACAGTTCATTCCTTTTTCATTACTAGGAGACACAAAATTCTACGACTTCAAATTACCTCTAAGTGTTAAACTAAATTCCAAGAGAACTCCCAGCACCTAGTGTGGCAAGCCTATGAGTGTAGAAATAAGGGAAGTCAAGGCTTAAGAAACTCAGCTAAAAGGAGTAAAAGGGTGCACAGGACTTTAACGAAAGACGTACCAAATGATCCTTGGGAAAAAAAGGCAACATTGAGGATCAATGTACTGAGCACAGTTAGAGACTTGGTAATTTGGGGAAGGAGCTCAAAAGTAAGTGGGGCACAGGTTACAGGCTTCAAGTATTGCTTCTGGAAAAAGATTCATATCAGAAGAAGAAGTAAAAGTATCCCTTTGTGATGTGTCTGTACAGCGAAAGAAAAAGGGAACAATGATTCTCCAGCAAAAACAAATGAGAAAGAAGGTATGCAACCTCTTTGCTCCCAACACTATTTTCAGGAAGTTGTGTAAAAGAGGACAGAACGAACAGATGAGGCTTCTCTCAAGGTAGAAAAATTCTTGTCTTCATGCCATTTTATGAATACGCATCACATTCTACAGAGAATAATCTTTCGGAAAACAGATTCACAATAATTGAAAACAGTAAATTCTTCACAAAATTTCCAAATATCTGAAAAATGTATTCGTTTATATAATATATCATAAAGACATATCTTTATATATTAATATATAAGAGATATATATAACTCATGTGTATATATTAATATATCTTTTCGTCCTAAAATAAGAAATGAAAATACAACAATTAAAAACTAAACTTTCTATACACACATAAAACTAAAATTTGGAAATAATTTCTATACTTAACCATGCAAATCAAAATAATCTGAGATATCATTGAAAGAATTATTTGTGATTATATATTTAATGTGTAAAAGTCCACTAATGGTGTTGGTTCATAAGTTGGCCATAACTATAACTTATTCTCCACAAACTATAAGAAAAGTAAGAAATAGTAGAGGTTATTTGATGTCATCATTATTAATCAGAATGTGAAAATACGAGGATGTTTTCAAAACATGCGTGCCAAAACAAAATCACCTCATTTCTGATTCATAAGGTTTGGGAAAGATGTATACATATATATTTCTGCTGTATGTTTCTGGTTCAAGATAATTATCCTGACAAGATAATTTCTTCCTTTTATAGTCAGAGAAATTGAGTACTAGAGAGATTAATAATTTGATAAAGTTATGTGTAAAAATGCTACAATAAAATATATCTATACTGGAATATTGTTTCATTACTTCATTGAGAATATGAAATATATGTTTATGGCTTAAATCCTCAGACTTATTGAAAATATATAAATGTCTTGAAGCTATAACTTCTGGAGGGGAGAAAAGCAGTATGCTCAGAGGAATATATATATTAAATGCTTTATAAATTTTCCAAATTTTATCATAATTATTTCTTTTCTTTGAGTGATAATGTTTCTTTTCATTTTGAATAGCCTATTTATTTTTCATTTTACTGACTGGAAGGGTTAATTAAAACATTGCATGTTTTAAATTGAGGTATAATTCATAGAATAAAAAATTAACCATTTTAAAGTGAACAATCTACTGGCATTCAGTACATTCACAATGTTGTTCAGCTACCATTTCTGTCAAGTTCCAAAATATTTTCATCACCACAGAAGGAAAAGTCCATATCCATTAAGCAGTTATTCCCAATTTTCACTTCCTTCCAGTCCCTGGCACCATCAGTCTGCATTCTGTCTCTATGGATTTACATATTTCATATAAATGAAACCATACCTTTGCACCTGTCTTCTTTCATTTAGAATAGTATTATTGAGGTTTACACACACTGTGGCATTTATCAGTCCTTCATTCCTTTTTATGGGTGAATAATATTCCCTTGTATGTATATACCACAGTTTGTTTATTCATTCCTGTGTTGATGGACATTAGACTATTTTCATCTCTTGGTTGTTGTAAATAGTACTGCTCTGAATATGTGTGTATATGTATTTATCTGAGTACCAGTTTTCAATTTTGAAGGTTATACATAAAAGAACTAATTTCATTAATGAAATAAAAACTCCTAAATAAGCTTCACAGATCTAAAATGAAAATAAAGATACTAAAAGAAATATTGAAACAAAGGTTTATCACACTGGACAAGTATAAGTGGATAAGAACAGTAATGTTTACTGACTTCCATCTGAGTTCCTCACGTGTTGATTCCTTTCATCCCACATCCCTTCACCCTTTCACCTTCTACCTTCCCATCCCCATGCCCAGGTCACACCTTATCTCACCTAAAGAATTAATGAAGGTCCAATAATAATGATTTATATCACTTGTCAGGGTAACTTTTAAATATCTTTTAGCCAGTCAAGACACAACATCCGTGATTTTATGAGACATAGTCTTGTTTATTTTTGCCAGATAACTCACAAGGCCCTAGTGCCGTGTCAAATAAGTGAATATGTGGGCAAATGCATTTTAGATATATTGAGAGATACTGTATTTTATGGCCATTTTGCAGCAATAATAGCTAAGTCTGACAAATCAATATGAAACCATGGATTTTCCTTCCTTTAATGAACTTATATAGAAGAAAAATTGAAATACAAGTTGGCTGATTTTTGTTTTTACTATATTTTGAATTTCACTGGATTTGTGGGAACAATTGAAAATACTGGATCAAATTTGTCAGATTTAATTAAGAACCCTGGAATAATAATGGTCTCTGCAAGAAATTTTAAATGTTTGTAGAAGTGATACTATTTAAACAATTCTGGGATATGAACATTAAGGCAAGCCTAAAATGTTATCTTTCTAAAAACAAAGCAGTATGGAATACAAAACAAATACTCTGTATTGTAATGCATTATTTCTTTACAGTAAAAGATCTAGATAGTTATCTCTTAGCTTTATATTTTCAATTAATTTCTTATTTTTTTCTGATATGTAAAGAGCTTAGATATATTTTCAATTCAATTTACTATTCTGATTTAACTCATAGATCTTGTTAACATCTAAAGGTTTTAATAATTATATGATAATCATAATTTACTTCTCATAAAATATTGGTTTTGCCTTTTAATTTCATTCCCAAAATATAGTATTTCTTTTTCAGTTAATCAAATGTTTATGAACATGAGTAAATGTTTTTATTTTATTACTTCCATATTAAGTCATTTTCTTAGATTATAGAAAGGACAAATATTTTTAAAATCTAAAACAATGATTTATATTAGGTTTTCTTTCTGAGCAAGGTATCACAGCTTACCATCAAAGCACTTTCACTTTCAAATTTTATCAGTAGTACTGCCTCTGCATAATTCCTTTGATGTAATCTCTGTTCCAATGTGAGGCATCATAAGAAGTAAAGGCGAGAGGGTTGGCTATTTTATAAATATTAATTCTACCTCTAATGGTAAATGGATTGTTAAAATAAATGTTGCTTAAGGCTAAAACAAAATATATTTCCCTAAACTTAGTATTTGTTTACATTTTTCTTTAAATGTGTATACTAAGTACTAAATTGTAATATACATAATAATGTCAATTACACATTATTTATATATAAATTATATATGTAAACATGGCATATGTATGCATATTACCTATGTATATAAATAAATTAAAAATAGTTCAGTTTAAATATTTTGAAGTCCTCAAGTATACTAGTCAGGATCATTTTTTTTTTCTTTCAGTATTTTCCCCTCACCATTTCAATTTCAGTCCAGATTTTATTATAGAATAAAAGTCTTTTTCCCTGATTTTTCTAGCCTGCCCCATGTGATTAATGGTGCTCCTTTTCGTTATGATGTCACTGCAGTCTCAAATTCAGAGACATGGCACATATTGTAGACTTCTGCTTTTCTAATTACCAAAAGCCAAAATACACTAGGTAGTATTTAAACACAACTAAGGAGAGAATTCCTATTAGGTCAGAAAGCAGGAAAGAGAGGTTTAATGTTGAATTTACCGGTTGGAGCTATAAAACTCAAGTATGTTTTGTGATTTCTGCACGTCTTAGGCCCAACTAGGTCTGACAGAGAGCCACGGAGAATACATTTCCTGTCTTAAGTCAACGTTGGGCCCAGACCCAGAAGCTCACAGTGTTACTCTATTTCCAGACTTTGGCCAGGACTGAGCCTCATCTCACCGACGCATTCCTAGACTGATTTTCTGGCTTAGAAATGCTGAAGGTGTCTGGGTTGTTCAATCAATTTAAAATTTACTGCTGAGAGTAAGAAATATGTTCTCTCTCACCTGGGCCCGAAACACACAGACACATGGTCTCAATGTGGGGAGAATTGTGTCAGGTAATCTATGTTTTATCTAGTTTTGCAGAAATATTAGTTAAATAAGAAATGTTTCTCTGGGAAAAATGGTTTTCCAAAGTCTTGTTATAAAAATTCAAGCCAAATTGGAACTTAGTCATTGGGAACCAGGAAGGGCATTTCAACATTTAGGAAAATCCTCCACAGAAAATTAAGACTCCCCACAGAGTTTTGGAAAAACACATGTTACAGACTTACTTGCCATGGTAAGAAGGATCTCAAAGTTAACTTAATATCTTTAAAGAAATGAGTTAGAAAATGAACAAATAGGGAGATACTTAGTTAAGATAACCACAGTTAGTCATCAAAATAGTTTTCTGCTTATGACGAATCAGTGTGGTTTAAAATTGTCTAGTAATAGCTATATTTCTTTATACATCTGGTTTTCAATTTTTTTCATGAAACCTGACATAAGAAGATTTTTAAAACTTACTTCATTCACAGCAATATAAAATCTAGTATTAGAGAAATCCACCTAGCAGTAGTGAGAATTCTGTACTCTCCTAGGAAGAATGGCTTGAAAAGAAAAATATATACCACTCATTTCTTTGTTGAGCAGCAATTTAAAATCATATTAATTTAATTTCCTATTTTAAAGCAGAAAAAGATAAGTGGTATTGTGCTTCACCTCCACTTGCTCCCAACAATCTCCTATGCTCAGTGAAAAGGAAAATATTGGGATAATTGCAGTACATTTGATTTATAAACAAAGGAAGAGAGGCCCCCTTTTTCCACAGTAAAAGATCCTCGATAGTAGAGCTAGTGGACCGCTAAATATACTCTAATTCTGTAGGTCTTTACGATAGCTTCCATTAGGACATGATGTATCTGAAAAGTTCACCTTTACTTTGGCTTAGCATTTCCTTTCTCATGTGGAAGATTCTTTGCAACTTCCCTGTAAGGGTTGCTAAGGGGTTCCTTGAGAATCTGTAGGGAAATCATGGTCATTAGAAAAAGAGTCTTCATAAATTCTTTGCCTAGGCCAATGTCTAGAAGAGTATTTCCAATGTTTTCCTCTAGAATTTTAAAATTTTTGCAACATCTCAATACTGAGTGCAGGAGATAAGGGCATCTTTGCAAATTGGGTCCCTCTGTGCTTTACATGTAATTTTCAACTGTTTAACTGTCCCTAACCTTTCCATTATCCCTCTATAGGGCATTAAGTTAGTTTAGGAATAACCAGCCAATTCCGCTCTCTATGTATATACATTATCTTCCCTCCTTTTACTTTTAAAAAAATAGACTTTATTTTTAGAGCACTTTCAGGTTCACAGTAAAATTGAGCAGAAGGTACAGAGCTTTCTACATACCTCCTCCCCGCAACAGACATGGCCTTCCCACTATCAACATCCCCTAACAACTGATGAACATACACTAACACACAATTACACAATGTTCCCTAGTTTACATTAAGTTTCACTCTTGATGTTGTACATTTTATGGATTTAGACAAATTTATAATGACATGTATTCATCATTACAGAATCATGCAGAATAGTTTCACTGCCCCAAAAATCTTCTGTGCTCTGCCTGTTCATCGTTTTTTTCCCTCTAACCCCTGACAACCAATGATCTTTTTACTATTTCCATAGCTTTGCCTTTTCTCCCCCTACTTTTGAAATGCCTGTATCATTTCAACAGCCAAGGTAGTCCCCTCCATTGGGACATTCTCTCAAGTCACCACCAACGAAAGTTTTAGTGATTGGGCCTTCACTTTATGTCGTGGACTATTCATGCCTCACATACCACATGGGATGAGATCCTCATTGTCAGCTAGGTGCTCAATGATCCATTCCCCAAGCCCCAGATTACTTCCTGCTGTCCTGAGATACTCCTGATAACAACTCTGCCCTTCAGATCCTCTGGGAATCAGACACTGAGAAGGAGTTAGGAGGGAAAGGGGTTTAACGGGGGTTAATGATTGTGAAATAGAAAAGAGAGAAGAAACAGGATTGGGCAGGGACCGGGTAGACCCATGTTGCAGGTCTGACAAAATCTCAGCCAATCTAACAGGGAGCTCTAACGCCAAGATTAGCTATTAGGACTCTGGTGTTAGGCAGAAAGTTTAAGGACCTATAGCCCTGCTTGCTCAACCCCTGCTAAAGATTGTCTGGGAAGAGTATGGTCCCAGTTGGAAAGCTGGAGTGGATCCTGAAGGTGCTAACAACTGAAGGCTATCAATCACTCGTACTCTTTGTAGCTAAATATCAAATTCTTTCTTGAAGGGCAGTCTGAGCCACCTCCATGGCTGGCATGCACCTCAAAGTTATGCCACTAGTTTTTTTTTTATTGTGGTAAAAAATATGTAAGATTTACCATTTAACCCTTTTTAAGTGTACAGTTCAGTAGCATTAAATACATTCACATTGTTATATAACCATCATGACTATTTATCTCCAAGAGTTTTTCTTCATCCCAAAGTAAAACTCTGTACCCATTAAACACTAACTCCCCATTCCTCCCTTCACCAAGTCACTAGTAAACTTTGTTCTACTTTCTGTTTCTATGAATTGCTTATTCTAGGTACTTCTGTAAGTGGAATAATATAGTTTTCGTCACTTTGTGTCTGGCTTATTTCACTTAGCATAATGTTTTCAAGGTTGCCCCATCTTGTAGCATGTATCAAAATTTCATTCTTTTTCAAGGTTGAATAGCATTCCACTATATACATATACCACATTTTGGTATTTATATAGATAAATGGTTAAATTTCCCTAATTAAAAGATACAGACTGGCTGAATGGATAATAAAGAAGGCCCAACTCTATGCTGCCTGTGAGAAACTCACTTTACCTATAAAGACATGTGTAGACTGAAAGTGAAAAGACAGAAAAAAAATTCCACATAAATGGAAACCAAAAGCATGCAGGATTAACTATACCTAGATCATAAAATAGACTTTAAGTTATAAAACATAAAAAGAGACTAAGTAGCCATGAAACAAAAGTTGTTTTTTGAAAAGATAAACAAAATTGATAAACTGCTAGTTAGACTAACCAAGAAAAAAGAGAGAAGACCCAAAACAATAAAATCAGAAATGAAAAAAGGGACAACTGATATCACAGAAATGCAAATGATCATTAGAGACTATTACAAATAGCTGTAGACTAACAAATTGGAAAACCTAGAGGAAATGGATGAATCCCTGGATGCATACCACCTACCAAGATTGAACTGTAAAGAAACAGAAAACCTGAACAGAACAATAATGAATAATGAGATTGAAACAGTAAAAATGGTCTCCCAACGAAGAAAAGTCCAGGATTTGATGGCTTTATTGTTGAATTCCACCAAACATCTAAAGAAGAACTAACACCAATTATTCTCAAACTATTCAAAAAATTGAAGAGAATTCTTCCTAACTCATTCTACGAGGCTAGCAGTACCCGGATGCCCAAACCAGGTAAGAACACAACAAAAACAAAAAATTACGTGCCAATATCCTTGATGAACAAGGATGCAAAAATCCTTAACAAAATGTTAGCAAACATAATCCAACAACATCTCAAAAAGATAATATGCCATGATCAAGTAGGATTATCTAAGGAATGCAAGGATGGTTCAGCATACACAAATCAATAAATGTGATATATCACATCAACAGAATGAAGAACAAAAACTATATGATCATCTCAATAAATACAGAAAAGACACTTGATGAAAAATTAACATCTCTTCATAATAAAAACTCTCAACAAATTAGGCATAGAAGGAATGTACCTCAACATAATAAAGGTCATATATGACAATCCAACAGTTAGCATCATATTGAATGCAAAAGATCTGAAAACATTTCTTTTAAGAACTAAAACAAGACAAGGATGCCCTCTTTCACTTTTCTTATTCAACATAGTACTGGAAGTCCTAGCCAGAGCAGTCAGTAAGAGAAAGAAATAAAAGGCATCCATATTGCAAAAGAAGTCAAATTGTCCCTCCTTGCAGATGGCATGATCTTATATATAGAAAAACCTAAATACTCCACCAAAAAACTTTTAGAAGAACAGATATACATATTAAGTAAAGTTGCAGGATACAAAATCAATATACAAAAATAAGTATTGTTTCTATACACTAATAAAAGATGAAAAAGAGATCAAGAAAGTCATTCTATTTACAATAGCTACAAAAAAAATAAATTACCTAGGAATAAATTTAACCGAAGAGGTGAAAGGCCTCTACAAGGAAAACTGCAAAATACTGATGAAAGAAATTGAAGAGGACACAAATGGAAAAACATCCCATGCTCATGCATTAGAAGAATTTATATTGCTAAAAGACTATACTATCCAACCTACAGATTCAATGCAATCCCTTTGAAAATACCAA
>CAUYSK010105092.1:0-28551 GCA_963575035.1 Avahi laniger
GAGCAAGCCTCTCCCTAGGAAATTAGAAGCTCTGATCATCTAACTTTTGTGCAGTCTCTGACCGTAGACTTGGATGATGTTTGTAGTTTCCTTCTCTTGTTTCCTGTGAGCAAAAAGACCAGTTTATTCAAGCTGAGCCAATTCATGTTGGACTAGCGAATTCCACATCAGTCAGCCTACTCCTGCGGTTTTCTGGTGATTATTTTTCTTATGTTGGCTCTTTTTCTACCAGTGGGTGGAGACTAAGTTGACCACCTTCTAAGGGTTACTAAATTAGGCTGGAAGTATGCGATTGAGTAAATGTTTTATTTTAGTGAATGAAGGGTTGTCTGTGTTTTCTGTCTTCAAATTTTGGCAAATTACATTTGAACTGTAATAAATTTTTATTACTTTATGTAGATTTTTATTAAATTGATGTCAGTGAATAGACTTTTCTAAAACAAGGGTGCCAGGTGAGATGCTGGAAATTTCCTCCTTTAATGTATATCAGGCATACTTGTCTGAACAGTTAACCAATTAAGATTACCTGCCACACAACTCCCCCAGATCATCTCCTCCAGGCTGAATTGTTAAAGGCTTCTATTTAACTAGTATGTTAAGTGATAGTATTTAGCAATAGGAATTTGCTAAATTTCTTTTGTCACTGAAAGTTAACAAGAAATAAATCGTAAGATTAGCTTTCAGTTCTCTGCTAGGGACGTCATTATGAACATATAGTACAAAAACAAATTCTTAACAGTTCAGCCAAATAAAGATTTATTGAGCAGCTGCAGTTTGCTAGGCTTTGTGCTATACATAGGGTTCACAGAAGTGAACGAGAGGTGCATGAACTAGGCAATGCAGGGACTCCGGTTATTTCCCTAAGTCACCCTGCAGTTTGGGATTATGCCCACTGTACCTCAATAATGGCTGTACTAGATGATGTTTGAAGCCTGTGTTGGTTCTTAAATCCTGGTTGTAACTGATAAGAGAGCTAACTGTGCTAAAGCTTCAGATGAGGTTGCCAATTTAATAAGCGATAGTGTGTTCTGCATCCTTTCCTCTCCATTTTTCATACTCCCTTTTTCCTGATTTTCTCCTCCAATTCCTTGTCGTGTCCCCACCTAGAAAATTGTAGGAGGTTGGAATCTGAAGAAAACTGGCAATTTGAAAGCATGCTGAAACATTATTTAGTATTTTTCAGTTCAGACTTTTAACTTCAAGTTTGCCACATTTTATTATTCTAAAATCCCAGTAAATTTGAAACCAAATAAATGATATGTGAGTGACTTATTAGTTACTCTTTCTTTAGAGAGTAGATACTTTTCTCTGGTTTTCACTGGAATCAGAAACATGTTTAACTGTGGTTAGGTGTGACTTTCAGATGACCCTGAAGCAACAGAATAACAGTGGAGTGTCAGCCTGTAGTTGAATGTTTGCAATGGATAACTGATGGTTGGTTATATGTGTACATTTCTTTTCTCCATTTAAAATTTTGCAGTATTCACTTGACCTCTGGAAACCTTGGTTTCCTCATTTATAAAATAGGATATTTAATTTACATAATTTACAGATAGCAAATAGTTCAGAAAGAATCATCTTGATAAACACCAAAGTTCTATAGAAATGTAAGCTATTATTATTGAAACATCACTAAGTGTTACTTTTTTTTAATTGCTAATAACAGTAGTCTATTTGTACTAAGTTTCCCATTAGGAATGTAGAAGCGATGTTTTTTATTTAATACCTGACTAAGTAGATACAGTTAGTATCATGTAGATCACACAGCCCCAGGTGACAGATGACCCTCAAATCTGAGTCTGTTTGTGTATAGTCCTTGTAGAAGAATATGGAAAAGACAAAACAAACGCACTGGCCCACCTGCCACCTGTATTCCAGGACAGATAGCTCTCCATTGTCCTCTGATGATTAAATCGGTAGGTTTTTTTGATACGCAGCTGACCTTTCTTTTGATCTACTGACAACCCTGAAAGTGGTCTGCTTAATCAGTTGCTTCAGCAGATTACTTAGGATTATGCCATTCAGTCCTGGTTTTGTGAATTTTTGACATTGCACTATTTCCTGAAAACAATGCAGTCAATCAAAGTTTAGAAACTTTGACTTGACCTTGCCCCTGGGGAAATTTGGTGAAAGAAAATCTGTATACTCTGGGGTCTAGAAAGAAAATGTTCTTCATGGCTCCAGGGGAGGGGATTAGGACATGAAGATGGAGGACATATGTCCTGCTTTTTTTATAATTGTGGTCAACACTCTTCAAAGGGACTCCCATGAGTATTCAGAGATACATTTGCATATAAAATGGATTTTTTTAATTTTACAAACTAGTTTGTACAAATTTCATGCAAATAATTGTAGCACATAATCATAATATATACTTAGCATTTTATAATTTATAACATGATTTTACATTGACTGAAGGACAGGTCTCATTATTACAATCTTAAAACAGAGGAAAAAAAGGAAAAAGACAGAGGTAACTTATAATTGCCTAACATTATACAGCTAGCAGGTGGCAGAGGTAGACCCAAAATCTGTGTTATCTCTATAACACCGTAAGCTTCATAAGCCTGTGAAAAGTTCTCACCAATGAGAAATGAATTAACTCTTACAGAGCAGAAGAAGAAATATTTAATATACCATAGGAGGTAATTTGCTAATTATAGAAATAGCAATGTTTTCCAGCTGTGTTACAGTCTTCAAATTGCTGAAATGATTTTTTTTAAGGTCCTATAAGGAGGTAGAGGGAGGAACTAGATTCAGGTTTTTCTAATGAGGAAACTAGAAGCAAAACATATAAGTAAATTAAGGAATATTAAACAACACACCGGGTCCAACCTACTCAAGATAGCTTTTTCTAGTTTAATAGTAAAACTGACAACCTTGGTAATGATAGTTGCTCTAAAGCTGCAGTCCCCAAGCCTGGGCCTTGCCTGGGCCTCGGCCTGGTACCGGCCTACAGCCTGTTAGAAACCAGGTGGCACATCACTGCCTGAGCTCTGTGTACCCCACTCTACGCCTTTGGAAAAATTGTCTTCCAGGAAACTGGTCCCTGGTGCCAAAAAGGTTGGGGACTGCTGCTCTAAAGTATTGAATGCTTACTATTTTTAAAGAACACTAGCGCTGGATGTAGTTAAAGTGGTAAAAACAGATTTTATCTAGGAACTATTACAATATGGGAAGAGAGACGGGTAGGAGGATTGTGGTTAAACAGACCTAACAGAATTCTTACTGAAAGCAGGCCAGGGTGATCAGATACTAAGGGTGGGAGTGAGGAATTTGATCAGATATTGAGGGTGGAAAGTTCTCTCTACAGAGAAATTCTTGCCGCATACAACTGGGCTATTCTGTGGGTGAAATAGTCTTGCTGAAAGGTAGGGAAAAGGGTGGGGAGGTGGGAGAAGGAGGAACTCCTAAACTTAGGGAGAGAAAAATGAATGGGAAGACTAATGTCATGTGAGGAAAAGTCATAAGGAAGGCAGAGAGTAATTGGGAAGTCCATGAGTGGGCGGTGAGAGGGGAGAGAGCCCTTAACGTTCTTGAAAGTGTCTTTGGTTAGAGGATCCCAGATTAGTGGGTCTGGGATGATTCCCTAATCATGGCATAGAGGGGTGAGGCAATCAAAGAGACATTAGGTATCCACGTCCCCCAGTATCCCACAAGATCCAGAAACCTCTCAGTTGTCATTTTGTTTCAAGGGAGGGGAAAATGTTGAATAATAGAGGCTCAGTCTGTGAAGATAATTTTACCTGCACCTGAAATATCATGACCCAGATATAGAACACACAGTGAACATAATTGAATTTTGTCTCTAGAAACACTTGGCCCTTTCTTGCTATTGCCTTAAGAAGGTATTCAGTGTCCAAAAGGGAATTGTTATAACTGTCAGAGCATAGGAGGAGGTTATCTGCATAGTGGATTACAGTGGAGTCTCTTGGGAATTTTAAGTTCATTAAATAGGCATTTAGGGTACACAAGAAGTATGTAGGGACTTGGTAAATCCTGGGGGCACAACAGTCAAAGTGTATTGTTTATTTTCCCAGATGAAGACAAACAAGTATTGAAATTGTTTATGAAGGAAATTGCTGAAAAATGGCAGAACACAAGCTGATGACTATGAGATATTGCATGTTGGAAGAGATAACAGAGAGGATGGTATTAGGATTAGCAGCAAGAGAAATCGAGATTTGACAATTTTGTTGACAGGGCTCAGATCTTGGACTGATCTCCTTTCCCTTTCCCATTTGGCTTTTTAATGGCCTAATGGGAATATTGCATGGATTAGAAGTGGGGGATGGAAGCTTTTTGTCTGATAAATCTTACATTGTTAGGGGGAGCCCTTCAAGTTCTTGTGGTTTTAAATGATATTGGGGAATCCTGGGAAGAGGCATAGAAGGATCTATTTCTACCTTATATAGGTTCTGTATCCCATATATATCCAATATTGGTGGAGTCTTTTGCCCATAAAGGAGAGTGATTGTCTAATAGTTGATTTAAGTCTTTAACTATGTAGGCAATAGGTTGAAGGAGGCAAAGGAATTCCTCATTGAAGGAAGTCAGACACAACCATTAGGGGACATAGACCTGAAGGGGAAGACTCAGGGACCTATAGAGGGACTCCTGCAGGAATTGTTACACCCCAGTTTATGAGAACATGCCTTCTTAACAGGTTTACTGGGGTAGCAGAGTTGAGAAGAAAGTTGCCTTGACCTTTAAGAGGTCCCATAGAAATATGAGGATGAGATGGAGGCAAGTCATGAGGTAAATTATCAAAACCATTGCTGGCACAGTTGGGTGACTCTGGGGAAGGGGTGCAGGAAATAAGGTGATGTAAGGGTAGAATGTATTGCCCCGGAATCAGTGAAAAACATAGTGGGGTGCCCTTCAACTTGTGACATCATTTCTTCTTGTAAGTCTAGTGGTAGTCGAGGGCATTGAACATTTACTGTCCCAGAGGAAAATCGACAATTCTCCAGTAAGGAGGAGACCTGGGGTGTTTCCCTCCTTTTGAGGGCTGGACAGTTGTGGGTCCAGCATCCTTTTTCCTCATAATATCAGCATGTGTCCAGATCGATGGGAGCCCTCCGTGGTGGAGCTTGCTGTGAGTTAAATTTTTCAGGTCTTTCCAACTGTTTTAATTGTAAGGCCATAAACTTGCATTGTGTATTTTCCAATTTTTTTGAAATAGTAATACTATCTTCATAAGGCTGGGCTAATGTGTGGAGCCCAGGCATATATGCATTTTGCCAGTTAATATTATTTTCCATAGTGTGTCATGGAACTGCAGCCTGAGACTATTTACAAAGCTCGTGTGGCCAGAGCAGAAGCTATTTGGGAAGTCAATTGAAGCCCTGAATGATCTTTCCATGTTGTCTCTAATTGATGGTGGTAGACACAATTGCCTCCCATTGTCATTTACAATTTTGGATACATGACCAATCAATTTTGACGACATAGATCTGAGGAATGGCTCCTCATAATTTCTCTCTTACTTCCCTCAAGGAATTAGGGGTAATCTGAGACCCTTGAAGGTCTTCAGAAATAGTAGTCCATTCGGCTTTTTTAAACCAAGGGGAGGCATCTCCAGGTACACACAATATGCAGATAAGTTGATAAAAATCAGCAAATTCCACAGAATATGCTCCTAGAATGATTCTAAATTGTTCAGCAAAGCTTTCCCCTTCCTTCCTGGGGTTAAGAAAGTTTTGACAATGGAATAATTTGGACATAGATGGACCAAGGCTTAAATGCTTTCTCCTCTGTTGGCCTCAATTGGCCCTGGGCTTCATGTGTAGAAGACGGAGACCCCGGGAAACTTATAGTTACAGGTAGTCAAGGGGCTGAGGGTAGAGATGATGGAGGACATTCTCGGAGAGAAGGCCGTAAGGGGAGCTGGGAAGGGAATATGGAGGTGCTTTGGTGAGCTCTTGGTGGTTTATATTTTTTAAGAGCCACAGTAATTTGAGGGAGGTTTGAATTGCTTTTTTTTTTTTTGGCTGCTTCATACCAAGTGAAATAAGAAGACCACTGTGCACCCAAAAGTTTTATTTGCTCTAGGGCTCCTCTTACATGAACCAATTTAGGGATATCCCAGAAGCCCCAGAAGGGCCACTGCAGCTGAAGAGAGTTTTTAGTAAGGTTTTTCCAGTGAGAAAGAAAGCAGACAGTGTTTGGGACTGCGGTGGCAAAGCATACACTCAGCAGGGGTTTGTGAAGAGGGTATTTCAGTTGACTGAGAAGTTCCCACGAGAGGAGGAGGATTAAATAGAACAGAGAGGCCTCATAAAGAGCCAGGGAAGAAATTTCCAGCTCAGGAGTCAGGGAATGAATCCCTACTTGAAACAACAGAGCTGGAAAGAAAGACTTCCAGCCCACTACGTGCCTTTCAAACAAAGAAGTCTGGACCTCTAACCCAGCTTCAGACTGTATGATCAGAATCCGAAAAATAAAAATCTGTCCTTACTGTGCTTCAGTGGACATTTATCTGGGGCACTGGATTGTGGAGTCACACTCACCACCAGATACCCAAACAAGCAAGCAGACTGGAGACAAAGGTCTCCATGTGTGCTGAGAGTTGGTTATTGTATCTGAGAGTCCAGTGGTGGTTTGGATACAGATCCAAACCATGGACCAGAACCTGTTATTAAAGAAAAAACAAACTGGACAGTAGTTAAAGCAGTACAAACAGATTTTATCCAGGGTACATTATAATTGGGGATGAGACCCCCATGTAGAACTGGGCTCAATTCCAAATAGAGCGTAGACAGATGGGGATTTTTGCCAAGGAGCAGGGTAGGGGTTAGTGAATGCAAAATTACTAAGAGGAGGAAAACATCGGTGGTTGGGGGGATTCTGGTTGAACAGACCTTATAGGTTTCTTGCTGTATGCAGGGGAGGTTGATCCAATACCAAGAGTGGGGGATGAGGAATTTGATCAGGTATTGGAGGGAGGGTTCTCTCTAAACTGATTTAGCAAGATTCTTGCTACAACTGGGTGATGCTAAGAGGAACGTGAAAGTCTGAGGCCCAGTGGAGAAGAGGATTCAGAAGAGTCTGACTAAAGTTTAGTCAAGGAGGGCATCTTATCACGGTGCACCAGACACTATACCAAACGCTTTATGAAAATGAGCTAATTTAATCCCCACCCAACCCTATGTGATAGATATAACTCCTTTTTTATGTAAAGGGAACCGTTGCAGAAAGGTTAAGTAACCTGCGCAAGGTCACACAGCTAGCACGTAGCACAGACAAGATTTAAACTTGGGTATCTGACTTCAAAGCCCTTGGCTTAACCATTAGGCTTTACTGCATCCTAGACCTTTTGGGGCCTCCAGGTCTCCTTCAGTTGATGTTTGGTTAGAATATGTGTGATGTTCCAGGGACCTCAAAGAATTAAACTGTGGTTCAAGTTAAGAGTTAAACAGGAGTATTTGGAATCTGTAGGTGGCCGATTACAAAATTAGTTTTACTGACAGTAATTGATTAATTTAGCACGTAAACATTTAAAAGGGAGGTGCTACATATTAAATACCTGTAACATGCATTCTGGTTATTAAAATTATAAGTAAAACTTTAAGGTAGCAACCCAAGACATAATCAACAGATCAAAAAATTATAGCAAGAATATGTGCTAAGAAAAGGCCACAGGATGATTTCGTGCTCTTTTCCAAGGGCAGGTTCATTTCTATGTATGACCCTGATGCTGAGCTTGAGTTCCTGTTAGTGTTTATGGTAACTAATCTTCCTGGGACCTCTTATAATGATGTTGGTATGCTAAGTTCTGGGCATTGCTGAGTAATGGTGAGGTCAGTTTATGTAATAGTTTAGCAGGCCCTCCCTCTTTTTTAATATATAAGTTAGAGTTCCAAATTCTTGAGGGTAAGAAATAACTGTCAGTAAAAAAGAAGGATTGAAAACGTCTTCCTTAAAAAAATGCCATATTCTAAAAGAAAAAAAAAACCATATTCTTACAACCTGATCTCTGCTCATATGTATTTAGCCGTTTTGCCTCATTTAGGTAAAGAAGATTTTCTCATTTGAACATAAATCTCTCAGAAGCTTACTTTTTAACCATTCTCACTTATTGTCCAAGTTGAGCTTGCCCATAATGAATAGCAGTTTCTGTTGCTTTGAAAATAGAAATAATATTTGGTCTTGGGTATTTTTTTTTGGTGGGAAAGACTTTATTCTGAGAAAAAGATCTTGCACTGCCCTTCTAAGCAAACCATGGTGTGTGAGTAGATTTGGGCATAAATACTTTTAAAAGTGTAATTAGAAGCTAGGCACAGTGGCTCATGCCTATAATCCCAGCACTTTGGGTGGCTGAGGTGGGAGGATCACTTGAGGCCAGGAGTTCAAGACCAGCCTGGGCAACATAGCGAGACAGGGTCTTGCTATGAAAAAAATTAAAATAGCCAGGCATAGTGGCACATGCTGTAGTCCCAGCTACTTGGGAAACTGAGGCAGGAGGATCACTTGAGCTCAGGAGTTCGAGGTTACAGTGAGCTGTGATTGTGCCACTGCACTCCACCCTGAGCAACCAAGTGAGGCCCTGTCTATTAAAAATAATTAATTAATTAAAAAGCATAATAAGGTAAGGTCTCTAGACCCTTAGTGGGACTGGGAAAGAAGGCAAAGTTGTGAGAGAGACTCTGAAAGAGAGACTGTGTTGAAACTGGAATATGGTGTGCTGCTTTGTATTTTTTCTTGAGTTCAATCGGTAGCATGATGCCATTGAAAATAATTTACTGCTGTCTTTGGCAGAAATGCATATTGATGTGTTGCCAGTGGCACAGCCAGGATGTCGGGACTAATTTGGAAGGTTGCAGACTGCCACTCACCTTCAGACCTATCTTGACTTTCTGGCTTTTCCCAGCATTGAATAGAGTGGGAGGAGCCAAGACAGGAAAGTGTGTTGTCCCTTTAGTTCTCCCCATCTCTTCCCATATGATTACTGAAAGATTTCCCTTTGAATTGTGGATATGAAGACCTAGAAAACATTTTCTTAAAAATACCTCCCAATACATACTCCTTCTGTACAATATTTTATGGGTTTGCCAACTTAAAAACTGGAGAAGAGAATTTGTGTGATAAATACATGGATAGTTTGAAAGCTTAGTAAGATCCAAATTTTAACCATACATATACAAAGGCAGTAAATAAATTGGAAAGAAGAGGGAGCTAAAAGATAATAATTTTAGCTTTTCTCTTTCAGAGAGAATAGATTTCCATTACTTTAACAGAACAGCTGAACAAAAAGTTCTTTTGCTATTTTCTAACGAACACACGGAAATCTTGCATCTAATTAAATTCAATTCATACCTGAAAGTTTGCACAAAAAGATTGATTATATATAGTTAACGTTTGTGACTAAAGAAACAAACAGAAATTGTTTATAAAAGGTTTGCTGGAGCCAGACTCAGAGACTCACGCCTGTAATCCTAGCACTTTGTGAGGCCACGGTGAGAGGATTGCTTGAGGCCAGAAGTTTGAGACTAGTCTGAGCAAAAGGGAGACTGCATCTCTACAAAAAATAGAGAAATTAGCTAGGTGTGGTGGTGCGTGCCTGTAGTCCCAGCTACTCGGGAGGCCGAGGCAGGAGGATCACTTGAGCTCAGGAGTTCAAGGTTGCTGTGAGCTAGGCTGATGCCATGACACTCTAGCCTGGGCCAACAGAGTGAGACTGTCTCAAAAACAAAACAAAACTGAAAAAACATTTGCTGGAAAATGTAATATTCTCAGTAAAATTTAAAAGTCTGTCTTTTTTGAAAATTTTCTTTTAGTCGAAATGCCATTTGTTTTGAAATGCCAATTGATTATTGATAGCTTATGGTCAGATAGGTAGTTGTGAAGCCATAAACTACAGACTGTTGAAAATTCTAGAGGTCTCTTTTTAATAGAATTTGGCAAGCTGATTCTAAAATTTATGTATAAAAAGAACAAAGCAGGAGGACGTACATCATCTGACTTTGAAACTTACTCTAAAGCTATTGTAATCAAGGCAGTGTGGTATTGGCAAAAGGACGGGCATATAGATTAATGGAATAGAGAGTCCAAAAACAGACCCTCACATATGTAGTCAAATTTGACAAGGATGCCAAAGCAATTTAATGGGGAAAGGAAGGTATCTTCAATATATGGTGTTAAGAAAAGTGTTTAATTTACATGGGGAATAACAAAGAACCTTAATTCCTCCCTTACACCACAGACAAAAATTAACTTGAGATGAATCAGATCCTAAACAAAAAAACTAAAACATTACAGCTTCTAAAGGATAACATCTTTGCAATTTATCTTAGGACACAGAGAGCACTACCATTTAAAAATTGATAAATTGGGCTTCATCAAAAATAAAAGCATCTGCTCATCAGAAGATAACGTCAGGAAAATAAATAGGCAAGCCACAGACTATGAGAAAAATATTTCTAAGGCCTGTATTTGAAAAAAGATGGCTTGTATGAAGAATATATTAAGTCCTACAATTGAATAATTAAAAGGCGGCAATCTAATTTTTAAGATGGGCAAAAGATTTGAAGAAACACTTCACAAAATAAGGTATATTTGGTCAAAAAGCACATGAAAAAGTGATCATCATTAGTAATCAGGGAAATGCAACATGAGATACCACTGCCTACCCATTAAGATAGCTAAAATGAACAAGATTGATAACACTAAATGTCAGGGAGAATGTGGAACTCTCATTTATTGCTGGTGTGGGTATAAAACAATACAACTACTCTGAAAAATTGTTGGCAGTAGTTCCACCCTATGTATTTATCCCAGAGAAATGAAAATATATGTCCACAAAAGTTATATGCAAGACTGTTCATGGCAGCTTCATTGAGAAGAGCTCAAAAGTAGAAAACCCTAGTGTGTATGGTAAGAAAAAACAAACTGGCAGTTTTCTCATACTATGCTCTCAACACAGACCATTCTGCGACCAGATATGGGGATTTTCTGACACCAGCCGGTGACCTATGATTCGATTTAATTCTGATACTAACCAGAGTTAGTGCAGCCAGACCCCTCGTAAGTTAAGAGCTCAGTCTCAGAAGACGACCCCTACTTTAGACACCAGCTGTAGGTTCCCAAGTTACTCACAAATTCTGTCCAGCTTGGCTAGAAATTGGAGGTTACCACAGCCCCCCTCTTAGGTTCGATAATTTGCTAGAGCAGTTCACGGAACACAGGAAAACACTATGTTTACCAGTTTATTAAAAAGAGTATGTTAAAGGATTCAGATGAACAGCAAGATGGAAAGGTACTTTGGGCTAAGTATGTGGGAAGGGGTGCAGAGCTTCCATGCCCTCTCTGGGTGCGCCACCCTCCCAGAATCTCAATGCGTTCAGGAACCCAGAAGCTGCCCGAATCCCTTAGTGCAGGAATTTTTATGCAGGTTTCATCACATGGGCACAATCAATTGTTAACCCAATTTCCAGCCCCTCTCCCCTTCCTGGAAGATGGGGGAATGGAACTGAATGTTCCAAGCTTCTAATTATGTCTTGGTCTTTCTGATGGCCCATCCCCATCCAAAAGCCCACCAAGAGTTGCCTCATTAGAAGAAACGATATTCCTAGTACCCAGGAAATTCCAAAGGATTAGGAGCTTTGTGTCAGGAACTGGGGCCAAAGACCAAATATTAGAACAAAAGATGCACCTAGCACCCTATCATTCAGGAAATTACGATGATTTTGGGAACTCTGCCAGGAACTGGGGGCAGAGACCAAATATATATTTCTATCACAATATCATACCCAAATGTCCATAAGCAAGAACCTAAACAATCTAGTCTATCCATATACTAGAACACTACTCAGCAATAAAAAGGAACAAACTACTGACACATGTAAAGGCATAGATAAATCTCAAAAGCATTAAAAGACATGGAAGAAGACAGATGCAAAACACTTTATACCGTATTATTTCATTTATATGAAGTTATAGAATAGCTAAAGCTAATCTATGGTGACAATCAGATCAGTAGTTGCTTGTGAGTGTGAAGGGAGGGGAAGAGTGTTGACTTAGAAGAGGCAAGAGGGAGCTCTATGGGCTGATGGAAATGTTCTCTTTTGACAGGGGTGTAGGTTATGTGGTGATACTTGTAGTCATTTGCCAAAACCAATCAAACTACAAACTTGAGATCTGTACATTTCACTTTATGTAAATTATAACCTCAAATTAAAAATGTCACAAGATTTAACATAGTATTTTCCTATCTCTTATTTTGATTCTCTTTTCCACTTTCCTTGAAGCATTAGCTAAGTCCCACTATACTAGCAGATTTTTGAAAGTAAAGTAAAATTAATTAATTTTATTATCTTTGATACAGTCACTATACTTGATAGAGGGCATCATTCGAATTCCGATTCAATCTTTACTGTTGTTATGGTGAAGAAGAAAAACCATCAAGAAGAACAAAATAGTACAGCAATGTGAACTTGCAATGATTTGGTGATTTTTTGAAGTTATTTAATCCTGATAAATTAAAATCTCTTTAAATTTATTCATTCATCTTTTTAGCCATCTACTTATTTGCTCTTTCATTCAAGTGAAGGTTACTGCACACCTCCTGTGAGTAGAGGTCTAACACTGAGTGGGCATGCTAAGATGAGTCCACAAACAAGTCCCTGCCCTTAGGGTATTCATAGTTTAGAAGTGATAAATGCAAAAATGAGTTCTAATGCAACAAGAAATGTACAGCACTGTACAAACTGCTGTTGTGTGTTCTTTTTGAAGAAGCAATATCCTTTGCCTGAGGTGCCTGTGGGAAGGTTTTGTACAGGAAATGATATTTGAGCCAGGTTTGTAAGAATAGTTTGTCAGGGTTGTGGATGGGAGTTGGAAGAAGGGAGGACATTTTAAGCAGATAACTAGAAATTTAATTAAATAGTTCAGTGAGTCTTTATCCTCCCTAAACCTTTATGTGAAGATTCTGTTAATATCTATTGATGATAGAAGCCTTTATCATTGGCATAGTTAATGTTTAAATTTGGACACCAAAATACTTATCTTTTTCTTACCAATGACTAACTAATATCTATTGAGAACAAAGGATGTAACAGGCATGATGCTTAATGGTTTAATTTAATTTTCACAGCAACTCAGTGCATTAATACTAATATCCCTATAGATTACGGAAATTGAGGGCCGAAGTCATACCCTTTGGAAGTGGCTGGGCTGGGGATTCTTTCCTAAGTCTCTCTGCCTTCAAAGCCTGAGAAAGAGAGAGCAAAGGGTACTTCTGCCATACTGAGGTGCCTGGGCTCACTTCAGATAGGGATTTAGCTGTTTTCCAAAATATGGCCTGCCCACTTTTTGCATTCCTTTTAAAATTTCAATTCAATGGGCACTATTATTTCTAAACTCAAAATAATCTCTTTATTTTTATTCCTAACTACATAATACTTTTTAGTATTATGTTTAGTAATTTGACATATGGAAATTTGCTGATTAATCATTATCTAATGATTCTATTTCTAGAATATCCATTTTATAAGTTAAATTTAAAGAATCATGGAAGTAAAAACTGTAACCTCTTTATTGCCATTTTGCTCTTAATGATTAGATTTAGAACCTTGAAGATTTTGCCCTTTCAAAATTACTCGTTATTTAGGCACTCAGGCTCCTCACTACTTAACAAGTATTGCTTAAACTGTCGTGTGGGAACATTCAATGTGCTCCCCAGCCACTCACAGCTCCTGATAGTTCAGTTTTCGAAAGCCTTGGGAGATCTCTGAGTAGTAAAAGCAGGTGGTAATCTAAGATTGTACTCCAGTATAAATATGGCAAAGCTTTTCTTTTAAACAAACATGTATTTTGCAGAGTAGAAGATAAATTTTTGACTAAATCTGTGATTTGTCATAGTCTAAAGTTCCTTTTAGAAACTTGGTTTCTGGTCTGTAGTTTTTGCCCAATGATCTCTTCACATGGGATACTAACCCTAGCCTCTACCTCCTTCCCAGGAAAGGCTGGATTTTTGTCTAAGGTTCCACCAGTATTGAATATTTCCTCTTGCCAAACATCTTGTCAAAGGTACATTGTCTGCCTTTGGTGGACCAGTGGGGGTATGGATTGTTATGCCAAATGGCTGTCACCTAATAGTGGAATTAGAAAATTGTTAACTATCAGACACTGGAAAACATTTAATGGAAGCAGGATAATGGGATGATACCCTTTCACATGCTGTAGTAGACCAAGGAGTACTTTATGTTCAAGTAATACATTTTTCATGCATATTGATACTGAACCGGGTGCAAAGATCTAATAGATTTTACCTCAAGGAGCTTATGGTCCAGGAAGAGCTAATCACCTATGTGAATAGATGATTAATAGAAAATAGACTAATAATGTGTCATAAGAGAAGTACAATTAAGTGCCATAAAAATCAAATATGTAGTAAAGATAAATCTACAGAGAAATAAATATAGATAAATTGCTATTGAAGTCTGGAGGAAGAAGAGATTACTTCTAATTTGGGGCTTCAAGATGAAATAGGATCTGAAAGAAATAAGCTGTGTCCTAAAAGGATTTAATTGGAACCTATGATTTTAAAATATCTTATTATTAAGAAAGTTTGGGATTATGAAAAGAACATGGGCTTTGGAATCAGACTTGCCTGTAGATGATTTTTGAGCTCTTTTATTTACAGCTGTCTTTACATTACATTGCTTCATTTTTTTGAACATCAGTTTTCTCTTGTGTAACATCACAGGGAAGTTGTGATGATTAAAATGATTAAATGGGATTATATTTTTTTAAAGCCCCTAGCAAAATGCCTGGCACCTAATTGCCTTTCAGTAGATGTTAGTTCCTTTTGTTCTCCTATGTGACCCATTTCACAGTTGCTTCCATCGCACTGGCTTGTTTTATAAACATGAAGGCAGGGATTCCAGGTAGGCCGCAGTTACAGTAGTTCATTCACTCATCAAGCGTTTGCCGACTGCTTGCTTTGTATGGTGGAAATGCAGAGGAAGGGATTAATTATTTTAAGAAGCATTCCAGAAGTTGAATGGGTAGAATGTGGGAATTCAGGGAGAATCAGGGGAAGGGGAATAGAGAAAGGGCTAAACTGATTTCATCTAGTATAATCTCTCGAATCAAACTAGGAAAGGGCAAATTGATTACTTTTCTTAGGATGGGATTAGCCTCAGTTTTAAATATATAAGGTAGAATAACATCAGCTGTTTTCTACCTGAAAAATTTGTTTTCTATAAGTTTTGCACCTTTTTAAAAAAAATTATATCATAAAGGACCCAAATGATGTATTTGGCGTGAATATACATCTGTCCATGAATACCGATTTTGTTCTAGAAAGTATCACTTTGCACTCTAATTCTAGCTGGCATTGCTGACATGACTAGTACAATTATGGGCTGACTTTGTCTCTTCTTTCTTTTTCTCCCAATCAGTTTGATAAAGGTTACTCTTACAACATCCGTCATAGCTTCGGAAAGGAAGGCAAGAGGACAGACTATACACCTTTCAGTTGCCTGAAGATTATTCTAACCAATCCACCAAGCCAAGGGGATTATCATGGTAAGTGCTTCCACTGGGTATGTTGTCGAAGTAGAGAAACCAAGGAGCTCTGCAGGAAACACCGAAACAGTGTAATGGCTTTTTGCATTACTGACAGGACCTAGTTTGTAGTTTATGTCAGTCATCAGCGTCAAGCTAGAGCTCCATTACTCTTACAGCGATTTGTCTTATTACCGAACTAGGTCAGGCAAGAGAAATTCATTCAGCTGCACTCCAGTTTGTGCTGGACTGGCCTTTTCAGTTCTCAGTTTCGCCTTTGCCTGCTGTTCTGTCTTTCTTGTGTTCTGCAAGTGTCTTAGAACACTGATACAAGTTTTTCAAAGCTTTTTAAAGTTGGAAAACTCTCATTTTAGAATAGATTTATTAATTTCAAAAGGGTAACTGCTAAGGAAAAGCATGTTTTATTCTCATTACTATCATCTGATTAACCAACAAAGATTTAGTGAACAATTGAACAAGTAATGGTATCAGGTGTATCTATCATTTGCCTGAGTCGTTAGTTTAAAAAAAAAAATATGTCAAACTGCTCTCTATGTAGACTTCTAGTTCAACAACTTTTTTTCTAAAATAATTTTCTAAGCATGTCTTGAAAAGTACCTCATTTGTCTGGATTGTCAGAGGTGATTTAATATATCATACTAGTAAATTTTCCAGATTACCAAAGCTTAAAACTTTTTTGTTTTAAAATCTTAAACACAGTTTTGAAAAAAAGACCACACACTTTCAGGCTGTTAAAGATCAAATAATCACAAACAACATTTTTAGAAAGATGTTCCACATGTCCAGAATATTAAAAAATGCCTATACATTCGTTATTTAATAGATAAAGAGATGGCCAATACTGGTAATATACATTGAGTGGTTCTTATCACTTGTGTCATCCCTTGGAGGTACTTTAAGAAATGTAGATTCTCAGGCCCCACCCTTAGACATATAAAATCAGACTTTATTGCCAGTTTGCTGGGTGATCTTTATATCTTCTGAAGTTTGGAAACTCTGGGTCTGATGCTTGCTCAGTGTCTTCAAACTGAACTTTGCTAACGCTTCACAACCCTACAAACCCCACCCCCCACCTTAGGTAGGACAGGATGGCTAGAGGGGACTAGAATTGGGTATTTCCCTCCCCCTAAGTAGATTAGTTTCTGGTAAAATCGTTTCTCCTGAGGGCAGACCTTGCCAAGAAGAACACAATGCTCTAGTACTGCAGTCCCCAACCCCCTGGGCTACAGATGGGCCTGTTATGCACCGGGCTGCACAGCAGGAGGTGAACGAGGTGCATGGTGGGCTAGGAGAGAAGCTTCGTCTGTATTTGTAGCCATTCCCCATCACTTACATCACTGACTGAGCTCTGCCTCTTGTCAGATCAGCAGCGGCATTAGATTCTCATAGGAGTGAGAACCCTACTGTAAACTGCGCATACGAGGAATCTAGGTTGCGTGATTCTTATGAGAATCTAATGCCTGATGATCTGAAGTGGACCTGAGGTGGTGATATTAGCACTGGGGACCAGCTGCAAACACAGTTATCATTAGCAGAGAGGTTTGACTGCACAGAGACCATAATAAATCAGTTGCTTGCAGACTCATATCAAAACTCTATCAGTGAGTGGCAAGTGGCAATTAAGCTGAATCTGGTGGCAGGCTTTAAGTCAGAATCCAACATTTATTTTAGTCCATGCATGGCCCGTCCATTATTTTATTTACCGCTCAGTCCGTGCCTCTTTCCCACACTGCTCATTTGTCTCAGTCACAGTTTTGGAAAGCCCACAAGCTAACCCTAGCAAAAATGAGTAAACAACAAACGTCACTGGAGAACTTCTTTGGAAAGAGGGAAAGACCCAATGATGAAACAGCAAAAGACTCCAAAACTGCCAACAAAATGAAAACTACATTTGAAAGAAAATACCAAGAGTCCTACTTAAATTACAGATTCATTGTAACAGGTGATTCATATTCTCCAAGCCCTCTTTGTATAATATGTGGAGACCAGCCATCCAACAAAGCCATGAAACCTTCAAAACTGCTTCACCACATGGAGACCAAGCACTCTGCCTTGAAAGACAAGCCTTTGGAGTTTTCTAACAGAAAAAAATGTGAACATGAAGAACAGAAGGAATTATTGAAGGCCACCACCTCATCAAATATGTTTGCACTGAGAGCAGCATTCTTAGTGGCCATCAGCATTGCTAAAGCTAAGAATCACTTTACTATTGGTGAAGAGTTGATCCTGCCTGCTGCTAAGGACATTTACCATGAACTTTTAGGAGACTCTGCAGGTCAAAAGGTGGCACATGTTCCTCTTTTGGCTAGCACCGTAACTAGACAAGTTGATGAAATAGCAGAGGATATTGAGGCACAGTTGTCAGGATTAATGAGTCACCGTGGTACACAATCCAGGTTGATGAGTCTACCAGTGTTGACAACAAGGCAACAGTGCTTGTTTTTGGGCGATGTATTTTTCAGGAAGATGTGCATGAGGATATGTTTTGTGTCCTTTTGTTGCCAGCCAACACCACAGCTGCAGAACTATTCCAGTGTTTGAATGATTACACATCAGGAAAACTGAATTGGTCATTTTGTGTTGGTATATGTATGGACGGAGCAGCTGCCATGACTGGATGGCTTTCTGGTTTCATTACTCGGGTCAAGGAGGTCGCTTCTGAATGTGAGTCTATGCACTGTGTCATCCATAGAGAAGTGCTGGCTGGCTGAAAAATGTCACCTGAACTGAACATTTTGCAGGATGTGATTAAAATTACCAACCACATTAAAGTCCATGCCCTTAACTTACGTCTGTTCATGCAGCTCCATGAGAAGATGGACGCAGAACACACACATCTCTCATACACAGCAGTGAGATGGCTTTCTAAAGGTAGATCACTGGCCAGAGTTTCTGAGTTATGAGAGCCGCTCCAGAGATTTTTTTTAGAAAAACAGTCACCACTGACTGCACATTTCAGTGACACAGAATGGGTTGCAAAACTTGCTTGTGTGACACATTCAACCTGCTCTACGAACCCAATCTGTCATTTCAGGGGAGAATGACAGCTGTGTTCAAGTTGGCAGACAAAGTGGCTGCATTCATAGCCAAACTGGAATTACAGGGGCAACGAGTGAACACTGGGATTTTTGACATGTTTCAAACATTAGCAGAGATTTTGAAAGAGACTGAGCCAAGGCCTTCTTTCTCCCAGCTGGTGCATGATCACCTGTCTCAGCTTTCAAAAGAGTTTGAGCATTACTCCCCAACCACAAAAGACCCCCTGAACTGGGAAGGACTGATTCTGTGACTCATTTGTGAACAAGCCAGGTGAATTGATCAACTTTGTGCTAGAAGAGGATCAACTGCTTGAGATTACAAATGACAGTGGCCTTAAAAGTATGTTCGAGACAACTTCAGATCTCCATATGTTATGGATTGAAGTCAAGGCGGAAAATCCTGAGATTGCCACAAAAGCCGTGAAAAGCCTCCTTCCATTTTCAACATCCTTTCTTTGTGAAACAGGGTTTTCTGCAGTGACGGCAACCAAAACGAGATTATGGAGTAGACTGGACATAAGCAACACACTTTGGGCATCACTGTCTCTCATCACCCCCAGAGGGGACCATCTAGTTGCAGGAAAATGAGCTCAGGGTTCCCACTGATTCTGCATTATGGTGAATTGTATAATTATTTCATTAGATATTACAGTGTAATAATAATAGAAATAAAGTGCACAATACATGTAATGCACTTGAATCATCCCGAAACCATCCCTCCCACCCTGGTCTGTGGAAAAATTGTCTTCGATAAAACCAGTCCCTTGTGCCAAAAAGGGCCACTGCTCTAGTATATTTCGAAATGTTTCCTTTTCCCCTCTTCCTGCTGGAAGCATGAGGATATTCTCTCTGCTGTTTACTATGAGGTAGAGTTCCTGGAAGTAAAACTCACAAAAGTATGGGGGCCCCCTTATGATGGGGGCCCCTAGAGTTTTTAACTCTCAGACATGTCCACACTGAGACTCCAGCAATTTGTCAAGTATAGTTTAGGTCTTCCCACCCTGGCACTGGTTCCATGGAGATTCTACTTGTGGGTTTTTGCTCTCGTAAGTTGTAATTCTCTGTATTTGCCTGTCTTTCTCTCTAATTTTGGGGGACATGGCTTGCCCTGTGACCTCACTTCTCTGTTGGATCTAAGAGGGGTTGTTGATTTTTTCAATTTGTTCAGCTTTTTTTCTTGTTTAGAATGGAGTGGCAACTTCTAAGCTCTTTATGTGCTCAACCAGAATCTGGAAGTCAGTCTATCCTTTTTTGTTTTATGGTATTTGCAAAACATTTCTGCGACCTAGGTTGACATTATTTCATTAACCAACACTACCTGAAACAGTTCTTCAACCAGTTATGAATCTACATAGGTATAACTATATTCTGGCCTATGTTTAATCATTTCTTTCATAAATGTATGTTGGGAAGCTTTGCCAAACAATTAGCTCTAATTAATGTTAGTTGTGTATGCATTCACCTCATCTTCTGTTATCTTGTTAGTTCAACCCTTTCTAATTTGAAAGTCATGCTCTTTGATGTGGAAGATAGAAGCAGAGTAGGTGCTGACAAGTTCTGTTTTCTTTCTGTCATCTGTTAAAATAACACCAGCTTCTCTATTACTTCTGTTTTCTTCTAATAGGGAGCATAGCTTCATAAGACCTTTTTATGGTCAATAGCACTTTGGCAATCTGCAGTTTCTTCTTTTTTTTGTCCTATCTGACCTTTCATAGAAGTCTAGCCATTATTTAAAATGTAATTTGGATAATTCAGGTTAGTCTGTCTCCTTCTTTTGCCCTTTAATAATTCTGGGCTTAACTAATAATTCTGGGCTTATCCAAGAATTCTGTGTGTACCCCCGTTTCTGTCTCATTGGAATCCTTTGGAATTCGGTTATCAGATTTTTCAAGAACAACAACAATAGCTAACACATGTTGAGTCCTTACTGTGTGCCAGAAGCATGTAAGGGCTTTATATTCCATTCTCATAGGAAATTTGTGATGTGGGTGCTGTTATTTCCCTCACTTGACAGGCAGTAAAGCTTTCTCAACAAAAAGATAAAAAAGATTTGCCTAAGGTCTTCCAGCTATTAATAGTAAGTGGTAATCAGATTCAAACCCAGGCACTGTAGCTCTGTGTATTATACAGTTTCTTAAGATGTTTTCTTTTACAAAAATTATTAGTTTTAATCTGAATAAAGTATATACCATAAATTGTATAAATTTCATAGTAGGACTCCATTGTGTTATAATGGATGTTTTTATTTATAGTTAAGATTTTTAGTAAATACATTTGTTTGGCATCTTGGTTCTTTTTCCTTATTTTATCATTAACCAATTTCCCATTGATTTCATTAAAAATGCACAATTGTTTGTGATAAACTTACAGATCCCTCATCAGTGTGACTGAAAAAAATAATCAGACTTTCCTATATTAAATTTTCAAATAAAATATTTTGATTTACCATTGCATTTTCTTATTAAAATATCTAAAATTTTCTATATTTTTGTCCTAAAACAGCTTTTACATTTCAATTCTTCTCTATTCTTATTTATGCAAATATTTCTAGTAGTCCATCTTTATTTTTCTCATGAAATAATACAGAGATGACCTGTATCTACTATACGTTGTTTTACTATGAAACACTTTCTCATTTGTCCATCTCATTTCCTTCTGTGATTCCTTTAAATTTATACAGATTCTACTCTACAAGAAATAGGCATAGAATTTACATTTGAAAATGATGTGGAATTTTTATATTTTTCAGAGTTTGCACATTTTTCTTTTTATTATATCATCATCTCCTTTCCCTCATATGCCTTTCATGTAAATTTTTAGACTAGAAAATATTTGAGATTGTTTAAAGTTGTTTAACTTTTGTGATTATTTGTGCTTGTTAGCAAGTGGCATAATTAAAGCTGTTTTCTTCTACCTAGTGGATGGACATCTTAGCCTGAGTATGTGGCAATGTTTTATGTGACTCTTGAACCTGTAGAACCCTGATAACCATAAGCTAAGTTGTCATTTATATAAAGAGAGGAAAGCAGTTGCACCCATGGGCAATTAACTTTTTTATTAATAAGCTGTTAGACAATTAAGGAGAGCTTAGGCGGTCTCTCGAGTGTGGTATTGTACTAAGTTCTGGGTAAATAACCTTGTTTCTGTGCTGGTGTATTTTTTGTTGTCAGGGTGCCCATTCCGTCACAGTGATCCAGAGCTGCTGAAGCAGAAGCTGCAGTCCTACAAGATCTCTCCCGGAGGGATAAGCCAGGTAGGTCAGATTCTGCTCTGTGTCCTCAGTAATGAGGCATCCGACAGATCCTCCGGTTTTATTGAATGTTCTTGCATTGATGCTGTGTGCTGCTTGTCAGGCCTCACACCAGACATTCTGTCTTCAAGATGAATTAAGCTAAAGCCTGGACTTTTCTGGTTTAGAATCTTTGGAAATTCTGGTTCTTCTGTCTGCTAGGCTGCATTTTTATTTTTTCTTAGTAATGAAGGTAGCTGGAAACCTTCCCCTCCCCACCTTAATTGGTTTTACCATCTCAATTGAGGACCACATTTTAAAAGATAAATTTTTAGAACAATGCATTGAGGCTTTTTAATGAAGCTGAAAATTAATGACAGCATATTTTATTTTGGGAAATTGTGTTCTGAGCAGACGATAATGTAGTACATACTGGCTCAGTGTTCTGATAGGCATCAGTTGTTGCCATGTTTAGTCTCCACTTCTGATGGTAGTTCATTAGGTCCAATAGTCAAAACACTTTGTCTTATGAACAGTTTAAATAAAAAAGAAATGCCCAAATTGTGAAATCGAATATGTAAGAGAACATCTTTTAGTAAGTCTACCTTTACCAAAAAATAAATATTGTGACATTGCAAAGACTGTTATCTATAGTGTCCTTTCAAGTTGACTGGGATTTTGATGGAGTTGAGGAGGAGCTTCTGCTTCCTTAGCTTAAGAAGAACACTATATATTTTAGAGCTAGAACATCTAATCATCATTTATTGTTAAAAAGTATTGTTACTTAAGGAAATAACCTTGTTTACATTGTTACTCTAGAATACCTCACTGCTTCTTCTGTGTCCAAAGTTCAGATTGAGTTTAGTTAATTTGCATCTTACAGTGTTTTTCAGTACTTTGAGCTTGAGGTACCAGGTGTATGCAAAGAAGATTCAGATATAAATCCTGCTCCCACAGAACCAAGGTCTAGAGGGAAACATAAGTCAAAGGTTACGAGAGGTACACATAGAGTATTTTGGATCTTTTGACAAGGGAGAGACTATAACTATCTGGGGAGGCCAGGGAACACTTTCTGGAAGAGATCCTCTTTGAATTAGCCTTGGGGCAAGGTTGGAAATTAGGAAGAGTGAATGCACAAATAAAAGGCAGAAAATGTATAGAACTATTAGAATTTCAAGCTTAGAATAATGGTGGCACTGGTATATAAATACTAATAGGCAACTTAAGGGAAGTAGTTGGGTTGGGAGATTTAGTTTCAGTGGTTCGAAACTGCCACTAACAAATTTGATAGGGAATCTGGAAAAAGAAGATTACAAGCTTTTTTTTTAGCAATTATAAAGAATCACATTTTTTTTTAAAAAATGGGCTATTAACGTATCTATATTAACGTTTAAATGCATTAGTGTGGATTTGGGGCCTTAGAGGTGTTAGGACTAGAAATCTGATGTTCTTTCCAGTTGGAACTGTAGAACCATGGGATTGGAAAGAACATTAGAAAGCCATTCTTTTTTTTATGGGGTCCCAGGATGGGACATGCTATGGGTGCATAACTAGTAAGGCCTTCCAATTGTTAAGATTTTTTCTTAACCTCACTCTACTTAAGAGCTGATTATCATGCATTTGCTCGGGGAGAGAGGAGGCAGGGAGCCAAAAGCCATGTTTCAAATAGAGTCTTGGCTAACGTTTCTCTTTGTCAGGCACTAACTCCTAGGAGGTGGCATCAGTGAAGACTGAACAGAAATGGGAGGAGAGGGAGGAAATACATCAGGGAAGTGATGTATCACAAAAGTAAAGGAGAAAATTTTAAAAACAGGGTAAAGTCCATAGAGTCCCTTGTAGCAGAGAAATTGTGTAAGATAAGAACTGAGAAAAGGTGAGTGGATGTGCTGAGTGAATTACCTAACTTGGGCTTTGGTGAGAGGTGTCAATATTACGGTAGAAACCAAAAGCAAGATTACACTTAAAAGACCAAGGGATGAGAGACAATGAGTAACCTTTTCAAAAAATGTGCTAGTAAAGGGGCTGTTAGAATTGTATTAGTTTAAACTTCATGGGATTGTTCATTTGTAGGTTTAAGACTGAAGAAGACCCGAGTCTGTCTGTAGGCAGTGGAGTAAAAAAGAACCCACCAGAGAGGGTGGGCTTGACGAAGATATAAAATAAAATCTCTCTCAAACTGAGCAAAGTTAAGCTCTCTTTCCTTTATACCACACTATATTGTATATACCTTTGCTTTAACACTTATTACACTAGATTGTAATTCTTTGTTTACCTGTTCCTCTTTCCCACTAGTTTGTGAGTTTCCTGAAAGGAGGAATATTTAACTTTCTATCTCATTGTCATCCAGCGACTTATACTTGGTACATGCTTAACAAATGTTGGAAGAATGAGTGGGCATATTTAGGTAAGAGGAGGATCCTAGAGTATGCTTGGTGGTGTGCAGAGAGAAGCAAATACGAACTAAAAGACACAAGTGGAAAAGTAACTTACTGAAGGAAAGAGGGTCAGAGATAGGCATGTCCCCCAGCCGATATGGAAATATAGGGAAAAAGTTTTGAGATAGAGTAAAGGCAATTTAATGGAGTTATCGGCTGGTTTTATTCTTACTTGTAAGGTAAGAGATGTGTTCATGAGCTGAGAATAAAGGGTTTAGAAAAAGAGAGTATAGAGGATTTTTTAGCATTCATAAATAGTCACTTTTTAAAAAAAGACTATTAACATATCATATTAACATCATCTTGAGAAGATTAATGTTTATAGTGAATGGTAAATATACTCTGCTTCTGACTCCACCGTATTCCTCCATTTACCCTTGATCCATAGGTGTATCTTTTACTCAGCTGAAGCTACTTAGTAATTTTCACCTCATCCTTTGGACTTGCATTGTAACTTTTTGTCTCAGATGAACACGGATGTACAGTGCATGTGGGCAAGCTGTAAATAACATTTTGCTTTTATTTGATGTATTTATTGAGTAGATATCAGTAGAGTGAAACAGCTGGTGGGCTGTATTCTAAAGGGCAGAGAGTTGATGAAAAATCCATGCAAAACATTTTGATAAGGTTGCATTTTGGAGCTTGGTCTAAGCATAAATTAGATCTTGAAAACTCCAAATGCACATTAAAATATTGTATGAAAGTCAAGAACAACATCATTAAAATACGTGTAAGGTAAAATCCAATGTATCTACTTTTATCTTGGGGGAAAACTACTTGAAAAAGATAGCCTCAACAATAGAAAATAGATGTTTTAAATAACCAGAATTTTGATGAGCAGAAGAGAGATTATTGTGATTTAGCTGGCATCACCTACTTTTTTTTAAAGCATACTTTATAGGATCACATTTCACTTTCCTTTTTGATTAGCCTTAATAATGTTACAAAATCACTAAAAAGTAATAAGCTTGGTGTATCCAGTTTAAGAGGACAGCAATTGAACAACAAAATATGACCAAAGAAAATGGGCAGTCTGACATTAATTCTCCTCTCCCAAGAGAGGAAAACATGGTGATCAGTTCACCAACAAGACATAAAAATTCTAAATCTTTATACGCCAACATAACTTCAAAATACATGAAATAATAACAGAGAACTGAAAGAAAAACTAGATAAATCCACAATTATATTTGGAGATTTTGGCACTGCTCTCAAGTGAGTAATAGAACAAGTAGACAGAAAATCAGTAAGGATATAGAAGCCTTGAACGACACTGTCAACCAGCTTTACCTGATCAATGTCAAGAGAACATTTTACCCAACAACAGAAAAATGGACTTTTTTTTATGTGTGTGTGAAACTTTAATTCAGATAGGTCATAGTCTGGGTCTTTAAAAATCCATTACAAATTTAAATGAATTGAAATCATATAAAGTAGGTTCTCTGACCATAACCAGGGCAATAACACAAGAAAAAGAAATACAAGCAGATTAGAAAGGAAGAAAGAAAACTTTTCACTATTCTCAGAAAAAGTGACTATATAAATAATCTCAAAGAACCTACCAAAATGCTACTATAACTTAATAGCTGGCAGGATACTAAGTCAATATATAAAAATCAATTATATTTATTACAATGAACAATTGAGAAGTACACATTTTTTAAAGTACCATGTGCAATAGTACTAAAAAGATAAAAATACATGCAAGCTCTTTATGCTGAAATACTAATGAAAAGAATCAAAGAACAAAGTTGGAGGCACATACTACCTGAATTCAATGTTTTCTATAAAGCTATTATAACTAAAACCATGTGGTTTTGGAGAAATTATAAAGATAGAGATCAATTAGAATAAAGAGTTCATCAATAGACCGACATATATATGGGCAACTGATTTTATACAAATGTAGAAGAGCAATTCAGTGGGGAAACGATAGTCTAGAGTTCTAGAACACCTCGATAATATTATAGAACAAGTAGTTCTAGAACAATTGGACGTCCATATGCAAAAACACCAAAAACCTAGAGGCATACCTCACACCTTATATAAAAATTAATGTGGAATGGATCATAGACCTAAATGTAAAACTTCCAGAAGAAAACAGAATATCTGCATGACCTTGGGTTTGGCACATACCATGAAAGAAAATAGTGATAAATTAGAGTTTATCAAAATTAAAATTTTTGCTCTGCAAAAGACTATTACGAGAATGGTAAGATAAGCCACGGACTAGAAGAAAATGTTTTCAAATCATATATTTCATAAAAGACTTAAATCCAAAAGATATAAAGAACTCTCAAAACTCAGTAATCAGAAAACAACTTCAAAACGTTTGAAGACATTTCACCAAAGGAAAAATGTGAATGGTAAATAAACACATGATGGAAAAAGCTCGCTAGTGAAATGCAGTTTAAAACTACACTGAATACTATGATATGCCAATTAGAATTTGTCTAATAAAAAAAAATCTGACAATACCAAGGGCTCGTAAGGAAGTAGAGTGACCAAAAGTCTCATACGCTAGTGGAGGAAATGCAAGCAGTGGAGCTACCTTGAAAAGGAGTTTGGCAGTTTCTTATAAAATTAAACTTACACACATGCTGTATGAAACACTGAAACACTGAATACTACTATGTATTTATTTATACAATAAAATAAAATCATAGGTTCACAAAAAACCTATACATAAATGTTTATAGTGGCTTTACTCGTAAGACTCAAAAGCTCCACACTATATGATTCCATTATATGACATTCTGGAAAAGACAAATCTATAGGTACAGAAAACACAGTGGTTGCTGAGGGGGAAGTGTTAGTTCCAAAGGGATGGGGGAAATATTTTTGGGTGATGAGAATGTTCCATTTTGATTGTGGTGGTGATATCATGGCTGAATTTGTCAGATTTTGCAGAACTATTATAAAAGGGATATATTTTACTGTATGAAAATTATAATTTTTTAAAAAAGGATAAAAAGAGGGTGAATGGAAAGTAGCATAATGAGCCAAATATTTATCTTCCACAGCAAAAATTCAATACGGTTAATAAATCAAGAACTCAAAGTTTAGAAATGTAATTTAGAGTGATGTAGGCAACATTGTATACAACCAAAAATGGAAATGGTTAAAGTATGAGCCTCTTGGGAGCAGACCAAGCAATAGGAGGAAATGTGATATGGGAGCTGTTGATGTTAATAATAGCTATACTATACTTAAAATAATTTTTTTTCACTTTCACGTGCATTAGTTTGATTAAAGGTTAAAAAAATAGTTCATCTTATATATGAAGTTTAAGTGGTCATGTGCCTAATGGATAGTTGGTAATAGCAGTAGTACTGGATCACTGTGAAATCTTTGCGTATGGATTTTAAGCTTTATCCTCTGAGCTCCTAGCACCTAGCATAGTTATCTGGCCCATGTTAGAAACTGTAAAGGGTCTGAGACTTTACCTTGCTTGTAAGCTAAGAACTTAGCTGCCATGGTCTCATGGATGTTGGCAGAAGACATAACAGTTCTTGTAACAGCAGCACATCATATTTTCTTGCAGTAGTTCCTTGAGCTCCAGTTTCCACAGAGCAACATGAAAAGAGCCAGGTACCTACTACATATGCAGTGGTTTGTGTTAGAGGAGGGAGACCTGAGTTTAGGGAATCTGAATCTTTTATAGTGGACAGTAAACATGTCTACACATTAATTCAGTGTAAGGCACTGTATCTGTCTGGAACGAAGGCCCTTGTTGCATTCTGCTTGGGAAATGTTCAGAAACTTGAGACTCCTGGGAAATTACCTCTTAATGGTACATAGGTGGTGCCCACTGAATAAATAATATATTAGTTTACAAGCTATATTGGTCAATTTTTTATTGGTACCTTAGTTTTCCTTAAAATATTGGTATGCATTTTAATCTCAATTTACTTTCATTAACATATCTTTTTAAAAATTTCAAGAAGTTAAAACATCTTTTCAATGCTTTTTTAATTTGTTTAGTTAACCATATCTATCCGTAGTTCCTAATTTAGTATCTGAATTTTCTAATTATTCTAAAGATGGTTTTATTTTGGTTTTTAGCCTTCATTTCATTTTTAGCCTTTTCTTTAAATGACCTGTAATTTTATGATATAAATATATTTCAAGATATAGTAATTTTAAGAATGTGTTCAAAATATTGAGAATAAAATCTTTCACTGGGCCAGGCGTGGTGCTCACGCCTGTAATCCTAGCACTCTGGGAGGCCGAGGCGGACGGATTGTTTGAGCTCAGGAGTTCGAAACCAGCCTGAGCAAGAGCGAGACCCCGTCTCTACTAAAAATAGAAAGAAATT
>CAUYSK010105093.1:0-19937 GCA_963575035.1 Avahi laniger
CACAAAGAGTGCAATGTGCACCACGCAATGGGATGGACATATTTGAAACCTGGACTGAGGGGGGGAGGGGGGGCAAGGGCAACACACGTAACCTAAACATCTGTACCCTCATATTATGCTGAAATAAAAAAAAAAAAAGTATAATTGCAGAGGAAACAAACTCAATGGGATTATGCAAACAAAACTTCATGGAGACAGTGAACATCTGCATGGTAAAGTATTTTAGAATATAAATAAAAATGACAAGCAGATAAAAACTATGACCATGAAAATTCCATGTACTTGCCGTTTCCCCTTCAAAAAAGGTATCTAAAGAGAATTCTACTTTTTCAAAAAAAAACCACAAAAATTTTTAATAAAAAATTTGTTTTGGGAAAACTAGAAATGATTAGTGAAACAATATAAAATCAGACTTGTTTAATCACTTCTTTAATATGTTTATTAATCAAGAATAATGACAAAAATGATTGAATTAATAATGAAAAATAATATTCTCAAGTAAATTCTCAGAATTTTTCTGATGTCGTTAAGAATACATGGCATAGGTGTAATTAAACTTATTGAAACACCTGGTATGTAATAAATTCTCACCAAATAATAAATTATCTTACTGTAATTATTACAGTCATCATTATTACTCTAGGAACATCAACCTCACCCTCAAGCCACAGAAAAAGAATATTTACAACACAGGTATCTGAAAAAGAATTAAGTTCAGAATATATGAAAAATGCACAGAAGTCAATAATAAGTAAATAACCCAGTAAATGAAATCAAAAATACTTGTGCAGAAAATTAACAAATAAAGATGTATGAATGGCAAATAATTACTTAAAAAGATGTCAAATACCAGTAGCCATCAGAGAAATGCAAATTAAAACTGCAAACACATAAAATGGCATGCTCTCAAGAATGGCTAAATCAAAACTGACAACAACAAATGTTAGTGAGGATGTGGAATGTTCTCATATGTTGATGGTGGGGAGTAAAATAGTACAATGATCTTGGAAAGAGTTTTTGTAATTTCTTATAAAATTAAATATGTATCTACTCTGTGAACATTCAATTCTATTCTTAATGATTCTATTCTTATTTTTTCAAGGTAAAATATGTCTATAAGAGACTTGTTACAATATGTTCATGGCAATTTTATTCACAATAGAAAAAAATTGAAAACCACTTAGATTTCAATTAGCAATAAACATATTTTAGTATATTTGTTTAACATAATGCTACTCAATAATAAAAAGAAAGTAACACACAACACGAGTGAATTTCAAAAACATGCTAGACAGAAGAAAAAGCTAGGCACAAAAGAGTACATACTGTATGATTTCATTTATATGAAGTTCTAGAACTGATAAGTGGTTATTTCTGTGAGGAAAGGGGCAGGAAGAAACTTTTGAGCATAGTAAAATGTTTTTTCTTGAAAAGGTATGGTTTATGCCATTGTACACATTTGTAAAATTTATTAATTCGTAAACTTAAGATTGGTGCATTTCACTCACATGTAAATGTAAGCTTAATAAAAAGCAACTTGGAAACAAATATTAAACCCTATTGAGTAGATTTCCTTTTATAGTAGTATCTTTAAAAAATCTGAAACTATTTTGTGTTGGCTTGAGCAAATAAATTTATTGAGCATTATGGTAGCCATATTTCTCAAGTTGGAACACAGTGTCACAAATATGAAAAAGCAGGAGACTGGATTATACCCTATGGTGTTTAGAATCGGAAGTGATGTATCAGTATGAAATCATACTTTTCAGTACATGGAAACTATGTGTGTGTATCCTAGCTACAGCTGCTGAAAAGGTATAGAAACAATAATACCCAAGTACCACTAAACTTAACTAGCACTTGCTTACAAAATACCACATTTCACTAAAAAGAACCAGGATTCCTTGAAGAAAAAGCTGATTTCAAAGCTAGGAGAGAGAGAGAAAGAATAAGATGAGCACAAAATAACATTTTCATTAGAGAGTAAGAAAGTACTTTGACTTAATCTTCTCAGGCTTCTATAACAAAATACCATGGACTGAGTGGCTTAACCAACACAGATTTATTTCTTTTAATTCTGAAGGTGGAGAAGTCCAAGATCAAGATGCCGACCAATCTGGTTCCCAGTGATGGCCCTCTTTGTTCTCTCTTTCGTCTCTGTGTTCTTATATGGTGGAGTGAGAGAGATCTCTAGTTTCTATTCCTCTTGTAATAAGAATACTAATCTCATCATGAGCATCACTTTATGACTTTATCTAAGCCAAATTACCTCTCAAAGGTCTCTATCTCCAAATACCATCCCTCTGAGAATTAGAATTTCAACATATACAACTGGAGGAAGAATACAAACATTCAGTTCATAGCATGCTCCCAAAATAATCTCAAGGGAACATAAAAGTCATCATGAAGGGACTTCCACTGGCTAAATTTGTGACAGTTTGATCATCAAAATAAATAATTTTACTAATGAATTAGTGTAAGAAATGTGAATCTGTGATATAAAGAAATGCATAAATAAGCAAGTAAATGAGGGGAAAAAAGAGATACTCTAGGTTAAAAGAGACTAAAGAGCAATGATGACTGAAATGAATTTAGAAATCTTGGATTGCATCTTTGATTAAACAAAAGTTATAATGCAAATTATTCAGACAACTGATGCAATCTGAATACTAGCTAGAGTTGTGGATAGTATTTTTTATCAATATCAAATCTCCAAATTCTGCTAATTGTATTGTTGTTATGTAAGAGAAGATCCTTGTTCAGAAATACATGCTGAAATATTTAGGGACAAAAGGGGAACAATGTCTCCAAATTATTCTCACAAGATTCAGAAAAACAAAACTTCCACACATATTTTGAAGGTAGCCTCCGGGAAGGGCTCCCATGATCTCTGCCTCAAAGTATCTCATGGGCAGGTTTTGGGACTTACTTCTCAGGACTAGTATAAGGCAGAAATGATGGTATGTGTGAGACAAGTTCATAAGAGTCATTCTGGCCTTACTGTGTCTTCCTCTTTCACGGAAGTCGATCCTTCAGCCTATACCATTGGCAGATATATTGAGCATAATTTAAAGAGAGAGCCCTGACCAGAGCTACCTAGCTGCATTAGCTGATTTGCTCCCTGATTCCTAATCCTCAGAAACTGTGTGATATGCTGAAAGTGGGTTGTTTTAAGTTGCCAAGTTTGGGGATAATATATTACCTATTAGTAGATACTATATGATTCCTCTCACATGAAATCCTAAACCACATATAATTAAATAATCTTGAAGATATACAACATGACTATGTTTTGGAAGCCATCTGTTATGATGCAATAGATAACTACTACTAACACACATGCAGGGAAAGAGAGAATTAAAGAGAGAGAAAGAGAATGATAATGCAAACTAAGCAAAATGTAAACAATTAGTGAATCTTGGTAAAATATACCAGATCTGTCCGGAAAGTATCCAGCCATTGTTAACCTAATAAGAACGATTTGCACAACATCAATGTAACCTGGCAGCCAACAAGAGTAGACTGGAACACACACGCGTGAACAAGGATGACTTCACTGTACTAGTCAATGGGGTGCTAGATGCAGTTGAATAAGCATGGTATTGTGTGGCTGTTACATTCAAAATGACTGAATGAATAGAGCAACGAATCTGTATCACATTTTGTGTTAAGCTTGAATATTCCTAGATGGAAACTACTGGGATGATTCAGAAGGCTTTCAGGGACGATGCAATGAGTGTAGTGCAAATAAAAGTGTGGTGCAAATGCTTTAAAGATGGTCGAGAATCTGTTCAAAGTGATCCATGTTCTGGAAGACTTACAACAAGCAGAACACCCGAGAAGGTTGAATGTATATGGGTTAGGTTAAGAGATGTTGGGAGAACTGTTTTAGGTCCCAAGGTGCATACTTTGAAAGGGGCTGAGGTGTCATTGTCCTACGTACAATGTTTCTTGTATCATCTTCAATAAATGTCTTTATTTTTCATATTACATGGCTGGATACCTTCAGGACAGACCTTGTATATGCGAGTTCTCTTGCTATTTTTGCATAGTTTTTATAAATTTGTAATTGTATGAACACAAAAACATAGTAACAAATAAAAATAAGTAAATAATGTCATGATTGACTCACACAAACATTTGGCTTATGTAATTGTCCACCAAATGGTAGCAATTATCATCATTATTATTACCATTATTAAGCTGTGTGAGTCTCATATAGCAACCACTATAAAAGTGGGAAATCTCATAAAGCTACTCTATATATTTGCAGAAAACATGTTATCAAAATAAAAGGTTGACCACTTAATTCCAAATGTTAATGGAAAATTTATAAAATTAATCTTACCTTGAAAACTTACTAAATTTTAAAAAATCAGACAAATTTTGAATCTTAGTTGAATTGAACAAAAATTTGGAGTTCAAAATCAAATTTTCAAAGGAAAATTCATAATTCTAAAATTTTTTAATAAGCTTAAAATTTTAAAAAATTGAAGGAAAAAATTAATTACTTGAGTATTCAATTAAAGTATCTAGGAAAGGAGCAACATAAAATACAGAAATTAAAATGAGGAAAATAAAAAATTATTAAAACAGCAAGAACTATGTATAATTAATAAATATATAAATAAAATATAAAATATAGAACATGTTCTATATTTTACACACAAAATTGCAAAATATCTTAAATATAATCAAGAGTAAAAAATAGCAAAATCATTGATTTCATAGTAAAAATAATGGAAATATCAAAGACATGGAGATGAATAAACAATTATAATTTACAATACTACTTATCAAAATCAATTTATTTTTTATATTTCACTGCATTATAAATTCTGAGGAGTCAGGCACTTTTCAGTTTTGCTTACCATTATGTACTTAGTGCCTAATAAAAATAAGTAGATAATCACCTGTCAAGGTGGCTCACTCCTGTAATCCTAGCACTCTGGGAGGCCAAGGCTGGAGGATCATTTGAGGTTCAGAGTTCAAGACCAACCCGAGTAAGAGGAAGACCTCATCTCTGCAAAAAGTAGAAAAAATTAGCCAGGCATGCCTGTAGTCCCAGCTATTCGGGAGGCTGAGGCAGAACGATTGCTTGAGCCCAGGAGTTTGAGGTTGCTGTGAGCTAGGCTGAGGCCATGGCACTCTAGCCCGGGAAACAGAGCAAGACTTTGTCTCAAAAAAAAAAAAAATAGTTAATAAATGTTCATTGAAGATACACACATATCAATGAATAAATGAGTATTCTTTTACATTAAAAAATGTAAAAGCAAAAGCAACATATTCCTCCTGATAGGGAAATACAAATGAAGGCAATGATTATATATGTTTTCATACATCTTATAAAAATTAAAACATTTGTTAAAATTGGTTGTTCTTAACATTGTAGGAAAATAGATTACCTCATACAGCTGTTAGGAGATTAAATTGGTAGAGCCAATTGGGAAGGCAATATGGAAATATTAATATTCACCTACTCTGTCATAGTTAAATCCCACTTCTAGGATTTAGCTATATATATCCTCTCTAGAAAATAGTCAAATATGGACACAAGGAGCATATACAAGAATATTTCTGTAACATTGTCAACAATAAGCAAAAGAGGAGGAAAAATTACTGAAGACAACCAATATTTCATTCACAGGACTTGGTTAAATAAATTACATTGCACCTATTCCATGGATGCTATGAATGCTTTAGGTGAAACTTTCAAGGAAACAAGTGATTTGATCAGTGAAAGCCACTTTCAAACTTTACGCTTTCTTTTTTAATTCTAAAAGTTAATTTAATCTGTATTATTCATTTTTGTCACGTTGCAGTTTGACATTTTAAATATGTTTTGCTTAAGAAAATGTTTTCAAATTATTCTGTAGTTTATATGGCATAGATATGAATTTGATTAGTGAATAGCATTTTTGAGCAATCAGATATGGAAAGTGGAGGTCGATGAGGATGGACACAATTTTCTGCTTTCCAAGTTGCAAAAACCACTTCACGATAATTATCTTGTCTAATAATACACACATTTATATCTTGTAAAATGATTTGAATACATTTTTCTAAAACAATTAGAATTGAGAAGTCTTCATTAAACATGTATATGGATATTAAAAAGTAAGTTGATTTATTTGAATTTTTTACTCAGTTGCCTTATAAAAGTTTCTTTTTCTCTTCGTTAACATTCAATTAAAATATTTATAAACTTTTAATTAGCTGCAGAATTATAGCCCAGCTGTACTTCCCATTGTACATGTACATTTTAAAAACTGCATATGTAAAATGCTGTACTTAACTGAGCACAAACAATGGCCAGTTGCTGAACCTTGCTTTAATCTTAGAATACGAGGGATGGAAAAGTAAAGAGCTAGACAAACCTAAAAAGTCAGAGGCTGTTGACTGCTTCAATTCACCTGCAGCTAACCCACCAAGTGGGACACCCTGTTTGTTGAGAAATGCTGTGCCAAGGATATAGCATTTAATGGCTTTGGCAAGAAGAGTGATTTTCATCAGTTGTAACAAACAAGTTCCTCATCTCCAACCCTACCATCTGTCCTCCTGGTTCTCACCCAGAACTCTATATATGGGCTCAATTGAACAGGTTTCAGACTGCCTAAGGTCACTACACAATCAACCTTAGCAGATGGCATCACAGCGCACATCTAAACTGTAGCAGTGGCCAAATGCAGAGGATGATCCTCATCACTGAGGAAGAATGCCCTCTGTGCACACTGCCCTGATGTTCTGATTCTGCTAAACATTGCATAGAAAATAAGGCTGTCTAGTCTTTATATTAATAGCTTAAGTAGATAGGGCTTTGCACTAATTTGCCAGTGCATTTTCTATTTTAAATAATTTCTAGTATTTTCATTGTTTTGATGTAATAAGATAAAGATAATGCTCTGAAATAATATCTACTCTTAATGATCAACAAAATATTATAAATGTATTTAAGAGGAGAAGTTGGCCAGGTATCCTTGTTGTTTTGTTTTTGTTTTGTTTTTTAAAAGACATCTTTATGTACTGAAAAATAAAACTATTTGCTCTAAAAATGGTTACATATAGCATAAGATAATCATAAATAATTAATAATAAACACAGCTGGCCGGACGCGGTGGCTCACGCCTGTAATCCTAGCACTCTGGGAGGCCGAGGCGAGAGGATTGCTTGAGCTCAGGAGTTCGAGACCAACCTGAGCAAGAGCAACATCCGGTCTCTACTATAACTAGAAAGAAATTAGCCAAACTGAAAATAGAAAAAATTAGCTGGGCACGGTGGCGCGTGCCTGTAGTCCTAGCTACTCAGAAGACTGAGGCAGGAGGATTGCTTGAGTCCAGGAGTTTGAGGTTGCTGTGAGCTAGGCTGACGCCACGACACTCTAGCCAGAGCAACAGAGTGAGACTCTGTCTCGAAAAAAATAAATAAATAAATAAAAATAAACACAGCATCTTTTACCTTTAATTTGGCCCTATTTAGATAGCACCCATACACTCATGCTTACCTACAACTGACTGATATTCTCATTTGTATTTCTCAACATTACTTCAAATTCAGTGATAAAGGACATAATTCATACTCTTAAAATAGTGTTAATCTCTAATGTCCACAGTTCTGTTACATATAGTTTCATCATTCACTTAGCTTTAATACTTGGAGGCAAAGAATGCTGAAATTTAAAGATCATCTAGCCTTACATTTCCCCCTCAAATTAACACCTTTATTCACTTATCCCATCATGATTCTAAGAATTTTGGCAGTCAAGTTTATAACCTCCAGCTGAAAGTTTGGAGAATCCTTGCTGAAGAAGCAAACAGGCCCAACAGAAAGGCCTATAAAAGTTTAGAATCCCCAGTAAAAATGTGTTGTATGTATACCATCAAGTACTACTTAGTCATAAAAAAAAAAATGGTGAACTGCCTCTTGTATTATCATGGATGGAGCTGGAGCCCATTCTTCTAAGTGAAGTATCACAAGAATGCAAAAACAAACACCACATGTACTCACCATTAAATTGGTATGAATGGATCAAAACTTATGCACACATATGGAAGTAGAATTCATAGGGTGTTGGGCAGGTGGGGGGCAGGAGGAGATGGGTAAACTTACACCCAATGGGTGCGCTGCATGCTGTCTGAGGGATGGGCTCTCTTGTAGCTCTGATTTGGGTGGTGCAAACGCGATTTATATAACCAAAGCATTTGTACCACTGTCGTATTCTGAAATAATAAAAAATAAAGAATCCCCAGTGAAAATGATCAGAGGGAATTTTCTGTAATAAAACTCTCCATTCACAAGTTCATTAAGCACACTAAAAGATGGAAGACACAGTGCAAGAGAAATATTAGAATAAAAATAAAATCAGTGGAAAACAGGAGATAAAATTGAAGAAATTAAGCATCAGTCTAGGGATATAAAAAACTGAATACCAGGAAATCCAAAAACCAAAATAAAGGAAAAGAAATTATTCAAGAAAGAGTTCAAAGTAACTTTCCTAGAATTTAAAGACATTAGTTGTCAGTGTCCTTAAATTCTAAATACGCACCAGTGTCCCTGAATTCCTACGCTACTACACTATGACATTTTGTCAAAAAATTTCAGGATTTTAGGGACATTTAGAAAGTCATAACAACTGCCAGAGGGAATAGAACAGTTGACATACAAGGATCAAAAATCAGAGTAGTAGCATTGGAAGTTAGAAGACAATAGATCAATGTCTTCCTATTTTTGAGGAAAAATATTTTTAACTTAAACATTTGAACATAGACAAATAATCAATTGTATGTGTGGGCAAAATAAAAATGATTTCTGATAAGTAAATTATCAAAAAATTTGTCTCCAGAAGTTTCTGAAGTTATTATCCATGAAAATATGATATAAATCAACAAAGAGAAAGTGTGAAATCAACTAGTCCAGATCAGAGGATTGGAGGGAGAGCTCAAGAAGATCTTCAAGAATATTAGAAAAATTAAAAAATACTTGCAGAGTCCCTGATGTGTTTAACAATATGTAAGATGGTTTTAGCAGGCATTTATAATTCTCTTAAAATTTTGAAAAAAAATAACAGAAAATTAAGAGAGAACAAGAGAATGTGAACTTCAGAAATAACAAAGGAAAGAGAACCTTAGTATGTAACTGTCTCACCATAATTCAGTCATAGTCAAAATAGGGTAAACATTACACAGTTATTTAAGGAAAAATTGCAATATACTTTATTGGGAAGAGGAAGGGAGTTTAAATAAGAATTTCAGGGTGGTTGTTAAGCAAGCTGATTTTCATTACCATAGTATAAAATTAATGAAAATGCCTAAAATTTATAACCAAAAAAGGATATTTGAAGATTTTTTACAAATATGGAAATAAATACAGAATAAACAGATTAGACATTGGGTAAAGGAACACAGAGTTGGGAAAATGTATGTCAGCATGATGATATTTCTTATCATTAACCTTAGAATATTATCTTTCTTAAAATCATGTTTATCTATTACTTTTGTAAAATAATTATAAACATAAATGAAAAAATAATGAAAATGTAAAGTGAAAACTTAAGAGTAGATGTTTATGGGGGGTAGGGGATAAATAAAGATGAAGAGGAAAGTATTAAATAATAAAATTGATTCTAAAAAGGGTTGTATATTGTCTCCAGATCTTACTATGCTACAAAATAAGGAAACACTCTAATCAGTTTAGTTATCTTCATCTGTGTGAAAATAATGAGTGGAGGGAGAAAGAGAGAGTGCTCAAGAAAAACAGAGAACAGGGAATTATATGGTGGTAAATTATTGCACAGACAGGGGTCAAGGTGGGGTGTAAAGTCTTTCAAGAGGGAATAAAAATCATTCTTGTGTGAAAACTAACCAGAATCTCCATAATTGCTCTTCTGACTACCAGCGGAGGGAAGGGCAGACCATAAAAAATTATATAAGCATATGTAAATAAATGAAGATACATGCAACATAAAATGAATGAAAGTTGATCTGTTTGACTAAAGTGGGAATGGAAACCTCAATTATTTTGTCTCCGTCCTCATATACTGCTCACCCCCCCACTCTCCGCCCGCTCACACACACCACGGCAGTTGTTGTTACACTAATTTATAACCATAGATTTCTGGGAATTTTGGGAATTACAACTGCAGGAAACCAATAATCTATTGCAACACAGATTTTGTGTCTGAAGTAACTGATCGTGGAGATCATACATGATTTATCCAGAGTTATTCAACAGAATTCATTTAAATGTCTTACTATGCAGTTCTATGATTTTTCTCAAAATGCCTCTCCTAGTTCTCTTTTTCATTCAAGTCAGTTTTAATTCATATACTCTTAGGTGGTTTCTTCATTTAACCTCTCCCACATAAAATTTATTTTGCACCTTTCAATGCAATCCATTTTTCTAAAATCCTCTTTCCAATGCGACATTTACCATGTTATTTTTTCTGTGTTTGCTAACTTTGTCAGGCTCAACAATTAGGATACAATAGGGTTCATTCAACTGTTTGCCTAGTGCTGGTCTTTTTCTAGACTATTGAAAAGAAATGTAATCAGCTTCTAAAATTTTTAAAAATAATTTCCTATAAATGGAATGTACCACTTTTAAGGATAACTGAATATTTTAAATCAATATTCGTACATGAATTGCTCAGGTTTTTTATCTCATATTGAATCAACTTAAGGGACTATAATGTATATATATTTTCCATTTTATTAAAATAAAAAGATATTTTCTTTTATACTTTCGGTTTTTCTATTATATATTTATTTATTTTTATTGCAGCATATTATGGAGATACAAATATTTAGGTTACATATATTGCCTTTTCCCCACCCAAATCAAAGCCTGAAGTGTGTTCATCCTGTAGATGGTGCACACCGCATCCATTAGGTGTGAATATACCCATGCCCTCCTTCCCCCCTCACTTGCCTAACACTCCATGAATATTGCTACTATATGTGTAGGTAAGTGTTGATCAGTTAATACCAGTCTGATGGTGAGTACATGTGGTGCTTGTTTTTCCAATCTTGGGATACTTCACTTAGTAGAATGGGCTCCAGCTCTATCCAGGATAATACAAGAGGTGCTAGATCACCATTGTTTTTGTGACTCCATGGTATACATATGCCACATTTTATTAATCCGTTCATGTTTTGATGGGCACTTGGGTTGTTTCCACATCTTTGCAATTGTAAATTGTGCTGCTATATAAATTCTAGTGCAGATGGCTTTTTTATAGTGTATCTTTTGTTCCTTTGGGTAGATACCAAGTAATGGGATTGCTGGATCAAATGGTAGTTCTACTTGTAGCTCTTTGAGGTATCTCCATATAACTTTCCATACAGGTTGTACTAGTTTGCAGTCCCACCAGCAGTGTATGAGTACTCATATCTCTCTGCATCCACTGTTTGAGGACTTTTTGATAAAGACCATTCTCACTGGAGTTAAGTGATATCTCATTGTGGTTTCGATTTGCATTTTCCTGATGATTAGACATGTTAAGCATTTTTTCCTATGTTTGTTGGCCACTACTCTACCTTTTTTTGAAAAGTTTCTGTTCATGTCCTTTGTCCACTTTTTGATAGGGTTTTTTGATTTTTTCGTGCTGATTTTCCTGAGTTCTATGTAGATTCTGGTTATCAGCCGTTTATCATGTGTCACGTGCGAATATTTTCTCCCATTTTGTAGGTCGTCTCTTTGCTCTCGTGATAGTTTCCTTGGCTGTGCCGAAGCTTTTTAATTTAATCAGGTCCCATTTATTTATTTTTGTTGTTGTTGTGCTTGCCTTTGACGTCTTCTTCATAAATTCTTTGCCTAGGCCATGTCTGTAAGAGTTTTTCCCACATTTTCTTCTAGCATTCTTATAGTTCATGCCTTAGGTTTAGGCCTGTTATCCTGTTATATTTGTGATATTTTCCTTCTACTTTTAATTACCTTTGATTGTTCTTATTTGTATTTAATTGGATTTATTGACAACATTTACAAGTTGCTTCAAAAATAGACATGCAGATTTATTCATTGATTAATTTATTCCACTGTCTATTGAATAATTCCAAAGTAAACTTTCATTAAAATGAAAATTATATTTTTTAATTGACAAAGGAATATACATTCAATTAATAGCTCAGACAGTAGGGAAACTGGAAAACACAGGAAATTATTAAAACTCCCAAAAATAACCATCGATAAGTTTTTGATGTATAAGTTTTCCATATTTCTTTTGAGCACACATTTATTAATATTTTTATGTGTATTTGTATATATGCAGACAGAGCAGGAGACAGCTACGTAGAAAGAGACAGAGAAAAATGTTACTTGTTTTACAATGTGAAGAACGTGATCTACAACTTTCCAATATGACTTAACACTTTAAGGGTATATTTAAATATAAATATATATACACACATTCATATATATTGCCATAATAAAAGAATAAAATATTATAAGAATGTACTCTGATTTATTTTCCTAGTTCAGTGGTTTGGACATTTAGGTTGTTTCTAGGTGTTCACTCTAATTAATATTCCACTAAATTAGACATCTTTATAGAAACATTTTTGTATAACTTGTAAATATGTATTTAGGATAAATTCTTAAAAGTCAATTTTTTCAAAAAATATTAATCTATAATTATTTCCATATAATTATACAATTGACTTCTACCACTACTAACACCCGCCAGATGATATATTAACTTCAATAAAATTAGCAAAGCACAATATCTCCACATATTTTAAATTTGCATATGTGTCATTATGAGATTTGAACTTTCTTACACAAGATATTTATATATTTATTTCTTCTTTTAAACTTTATGTCTTTTCTCTCTTTTACAAGTAATATCTTCTTTTCAAATAATATGAAAAATTGATTTATAAAAGCCTATAGTCAGTCTTTTCCATGTATATTTCAAAGATTCATTTATAGCCTATTGATTTTTAATACAATGAAGAGTTGATGTACTTTCAATATGAAAGTAATATTTATAATTCAGCCAATTAAAATGTTTTCCTATATGTTTTGTGGTTTTTATGAGATAATTTTAAAAGCCTATTTCTATAAGATTACATAAATATTTACTTATACTTTATCTAATACTTTATTATCCTTTTTATCTTTCTGGAATTAATTTTGATTTGTGACTTAAGTATTGTTTTAATTTAATTCATCCTAAAATATTATATTTTTTCTAAAGTAACAATGAACAATTCATTGATTTTCAACTAATTTGCACTAATATCTTGTGTGTTATGTTTCTACTATAAATTAAGTGGCTAATCCAAAATTAGCTAATGGAAGATTGTTGACAATATAAAATATTAATAGAAAGTCTATTGGTCTCTTAGCCCATTAATAGTCTGTGACATCAAGTAATAGCGGCTTAAGGACACTAAGACAGCTAAACACATTATGCCACGTTGGAGCACCTGTAAACCATGGTACGTATTGTCCCTATGTGCTTCATTTTGATTCAAATCTGCCATTGCTCTGCTTTGCCCGTGAAGTTTTTTTCTAATTTTTGTATACTCTGTTCCTATGTTCACAAATTAGCAGACATAATCCTTATTTAGAAATTAAGTTTTACCCATTATAGTCACTCATGAGTGATTAGGAAGGAGGAAATAAAAGGGGGGCATCTGCCCCAATTTCTTGATGCTACAGGGCAAAGCTGTAGACATGTGAAGGTTGAGAGGCAATTGCAACAGTCACACTTAGCAATCCAGTCCAGGATCAGCATCAAGGCTGTAGAGAGATGGTTTTGGTGCAAGTACAGGGGCTGTGGAAACTTCTTGAGCTCTGATTGCAGCTCTAGGGTGGTGTTCTCCAATGATGTCCCATAACTTCTGTTCCTTTTCAACAATTTGGGAAGCAACAAATTCCCTGTATTCTTATTAGGAGTATTGCTTCATATGTCTAGAATGATTTCTGTTTGCTGCACTGTTCATGAATTATATACTATTTAGTTTGAGTTATTTTACTCAGTAAAGCATATGGGGGAAAAAAATAACCTTGGGTAAATGGATATATAGGTCAGCGTTCTCCAAAGAGAGAGAACAAATATATATATATATATATATCAATAAATGAGTGGGGATTTATTAGGGAAATTGGCTCTCGTGATTACACAGGATGAAAAGTCTAACATATTCGTCTGCAAGCTAGAGATCCACAGATGCTTGTTGTGTGGCTCAGTCCAAGTCACAAAGCCTCTGAACCAGGGAAGCCAATGGTGTCACTCTCAGACTGAGACCCAAGGCCTGAGAACTTGCAGTGCCATTGGTGCAAGTCCTGGAGTCCAAAGGGCAGAGGACCTGGAGATCTGATGTCCAAGGGCAAGAGAAGAAGGTGTCCCATCTCTGGGAGACAGAGCACAAATTTGCTTTTTCTCTGCCTTTTTGTTCTATCTAGGTCCTCAACCAGTTAGATGGTGCCCATCCACATTAAGCACAGATCTTCCCCACCCAGTCCACTAGCTCACATGTCAATCTCCTCTGGAAACACTCGTACAGACAAACCCAAAAACAATGCTTTACCGACTGTCTAGGTATCTCTTAATCCAGTCAAGTTGATACCTAACATTAACCATCACAATTGTTAAAGCCCACAAAATAAAAAAAAAAGTGATACATTGCTTACCTCAGAATAAAGAACGCTAATTGGCAATATATCACTGCCTTGAAATACATGAGAGTTTGCTTATTACAGATAGTAATAATGGTAGTCACTGAGTGAGAGTAAATGGTGCAGTAAAAATGAGAAAGAGTTCACGAGATATTCAGAAAAATATCTTAAGTCACTAAGGGACAAATAGCTAAGTGGCTAATGATGTAGATCATAAAATCTGGATCTCTGAAGGACTTAAAATAATTCCCAACAATCTGCCTTTAATTTTAAGGGTTATCTGAAAGGGGGTTATGAGATTATAAAAATTAATACTTGAAATAAAAAATGTGTACACTACTTTCTGACACATTTATCATTTTTACCGGAAAAAATATTAGTGACATTAGTAGGATATTTGGCTTGTGTTATGGTATAGACATTATGGTCCATCAATCTTCTAAAGGGAAATGCTTAGGAAACAAATTTAAATCTCCTTTGAAAAACATTTAAAAAATTCAGTCGGTATTTTGAAGATGCTTATTATCTTATTTCAGTAATGATTGTTGATTATGGTAATTGATCATTTCAATAATTTCTTATATAGATAATTGGTAAGAGTAATTTAAGTGCACTCCTATTTTAAATATTCTTAATTAGTAAAGCATATTTAAATAAATTACCATATTATTGAAGGTCACACATAAATATGGTTCACCAAATTTTGCAAAGTTATCACAAACTATATTCTGTGATATTTATCTTTGAGATTAGCTCAGCAAAATCTAAGGCATATATTTTAAAAAATAATAATTCTTATAATGGAGCATACCTCTCAGTGCTACAAACAAAATAAAGCACAGTGGTCACCAAATGCTTTTTACTCTTTTGCTTTTGACGAAAGAATGGTCTCTTTACACAGAAAAACTAGTAATTTTTCTAAATGTTTAACAATAGGAACAAATTGAGAGAGGGAAAATATTTAATTTCAAGAAAGGATTATTCATGTAAATATCTAGTTATAACTATTTATAAGCATATCTTCCAATTCCCCTATTTATATTTTCAACCAACATTTTGACAAAATGTTTGTATGAATTGGTAAAATTTTGGTGTGAATTTTTATATAGTCTAGGTATAGGAACTAATAGCATTCTTTTTAAACTTCTAATTCATATTATTTGTAATATACTATAAGAGACATACCATGGTTATAAAATCAAAATAACCATAAGGCCCTGCTTAAGTATCTCAACAGAGCCGACTCTATGTGTAGCTTAGCAGTGTGATGCAACCTGGCTTGGGGATTTGCAGCCCTGGCTCAAGGATTATCAGGTCTCTATGACAACAAAACCTGAAAACTCTGGTTTCCCTAGAGACAAAACTACCTCAGAACAAATAAAACTTTCATGAACCTTAAAACGAAGCTTACCCTTATAAGAATAGCTTAAACTCCCTTTGTGAAAGAAACACTTGTCAACTGACCAGACTGATTACAGGTATTAAAAAGGGGAAAAAAGTCTCCCAAACACTAAGAAGCAGAGATCTCCTGATCAGTCACTTACCTGATCCCTTGACTTTATTTGGCCCATATTATTATCAGCTTGCTTTTACTGTTCATCTTGTAAGAGCACTGCCAGAGTAAACTGCTTGAGCATCAGATAATGTCTAAGATTCGTCTTTGATGGGAAGTGGACCAAAGGGGAGAAATGGTCTCTGGGGAAGCTGGTCAGCTAGGACCACCTAAGAGGCCCAAACATGACACTGTTTGAATGCCTGTGTATGAAATCATATCTTGATTTTTACAATGGAAGCTATTTTTGAAAACTTTCAGAAAAGTAAGACATTAAATTTTCAATCAAATTATTGTGGTATTGTAGAAAATATGATTGCTTTAAAATATAATCCTTATTGATACTGAAAGCCTGACTTCAGCATTATATAATTCGTTCATGTAAAAAAAAAAAAAAACTTGTACCCTCTAAATCTATTGAAATAAAAAATATATATAATCCTAATTGAAATCAAAAAATATTTATTTTTCAATTTCTTTTTACAAAATAAGATTGAGAATATTTTGGCAAATAAAGGAAGGAATATAAAATAGGTACATATTAGAAGAAAGAATGTTCTCTGAAAGTTGTAGGTTAAATTATCCAGTTTAATCAATACATTCTTGACAAGAAGCATATAGTTGACGTATTCTTAGTTAACAAGCATTCATATTATTTTGGAGAGGTAACAAATGGATAGGGCTTACAAATTAAAACAATTTTTTCTCAGCATAGGCTTTCAACATTAAAAAAATTCAGTGTTCAATGTTAGTTTATGTTAAAATGTTAAGCATCTTTATAGGTTTTATGGATTATTCGTAGATTCATATATCATTATGATTCTAACTAAAATCTTCAGGCTATCTTAAAATAAGATAATAAATCATTAGACTCCAAGTAAAACCTCCAAATCTCCAAATAAAACTTTTGAAAGAACAAATGAAGTGATAGATGTTGTTAAAAATACAATTTAGATCTTAGAAAAACCATAATGATATTTAATGAAAAAATAAAGAAAGAAAATAGTTAGCATGGTAGCCTCCAAGGAAATCAGTGGTACTGATAACTAAATAATTAGAATTGGGATTTTGTGAACATCTTTATTAACCTTATATTAATTTGCAAAGTGAAGATAGAAAATAGAGAAAGCCTGATTCCCAGAAGTTACTTTGAACTATGCAGAAAATAAATAGGAATCATAATAAAGGTGATGCTCATCTAATATATAACCAAATTAACCCTTATACTTCCTTCAAATCAAACTTCTAAAATATGTTTATTTTCATTTTTATTGAGAATGATGAACCCATAAAATGCTCCTTTGTAAGTTTAACAGATTCTGTTATATTTAGTAGACATAATAATAGTAAATACAAGGGAAGGAGAGCAATGTATACATTTGTACAAATGCATGTGTAAACATTTATATGTAAATATATGTCAAAATACATACACTGTGTCTATTGAACCATGACACGTCTCCAAAGTAGCATTGCTTTTCATGTTTTTCAGGGAAGTGGATAACAATTGAAAGCAGCACATATCTTAAAGCAATCAGGGTCATCATGTAGGTATAGGCTTGCAATAACGATCGATGTAAGATTAAAAAGGCATATTGAATTTATAGAGAATTTTGAGTGAAATGATTATGCATTTCATGAAAATAAGGTCTTTTCCTGAATTCCTGAGTTAGTTGTGGTCAATTTCATTATTGTCCATTAACAGAGAGATGACTGCTACAATATATACTCAACAGAATCATCTAAGTTACTAACTTTGCAGTCAGCGTCAGGGAATCTGGGTGTTTCTCTAAATGTGCAGTTTCATAAAAAGTGGCCGTAACTATCTCTACTTTCCTCATGTCTTTATGAAGTGGTTTTGCTAAAAGTAAGCAACTCCAAAATATTGGGGATACAAAGCTAAAACTCTGTCAGTTAACTAAAATACTAAGATTCAAGGGCCATTAATACCACTTTTACTAAAAAATGGAATTGTACAACATACTCTGCCCTATATGTAACTTACCAATTTCACCTGCATTTGGACTGTCTGAACAAATGAGTATTTTTTCATTTTATTTATCTTAAATGCTTGACAGAAAGAATTTAGGTAAAGGTCTTTGCTGATGGAATCAGTGTATTCTCATTATCTTAATGGGTATTTTAAATACTTTTTTAAGTTCCACAAACTATTTTAAATGCTTTGTGTACATTATCCTTTTTAATCCTCTAACCATGTGAAATAGGTAACATTATTAAATCACATTTCCACAAATCAAGGTTTAGGGAAGTATATTAAGTCAACTTTTCAAAGTTACTTAAGTTAGTAACAGGTCTAGAGTATGACATCTCTTAATTCAAAACCCATGTTCTTAACAGCTATGCATGTTAGATGTGAAAGAGGCCTTATAAATTATCATACTATTTTAAAGATAATAAAGTTGATCCCCAGGACAATTTATTAACTTGTCCAAAGTCACACAAATAAGAGAAGAACCAAAATTATTTAAGTTATTAAGTATGAAATGTCTGATTTCTTTAAGTACTAAGTTTGATGGTTCATATCTCTGACATTTCACTGTGACACATTCTGTTTTATTTTTATTGTGAAGGTACATCCTCACTCTTCCAAACCACATTTTGGCTTGTGATTATCTTTCAAATTTTTAGAGCAATTTTTTTGAAAACATGGTTAAGTCAAAAATTTGTGTTATTTTCGAATATGAGTTCCATCATGGAATCAATGCAGAGCAGACAGCTCAAAATATCAATAAGTGTTTGGGAAGGATGTGGCTAATGAATGCACAGTATACTGATGGTTTGAGAATTTCCTTTCTGGTGATTTTAATCTTGAAAATTAGCCGTGTGGGCAACCTGAGACCAAGATGGATAATGATGAGAGGAAAGCTATAGTGGAAGTGAATCCATCTCAAACTATGCATGCAGCAAGGTTTGAATGTTACTGTTCCAACAATGTTGGACCATTTGAAATAAAATGTCAAGGTAGAGAAGCTGGATAGATGGATTCCACATGAACTATACAAGTGTTAGCAGAAAAGTCGTCTTGAAGGTTGCCTTTCTTTGCTGTCACGACATAAAGGAGAACCATTTCTTCACAGTATTGTTACACGTCATGAAAAATGGATTCTTTTAGTTAATTGTAAGCTTTCTTTTTTTTTTTTTTTTTTTTTTGAATTTTTTTTTTTTTTATTTCAGCATAATGTGAGGGTACAGATGTTTAGGTTACGTGTGTTGCCCTTGCCCCCCCTCCCCCCCTCAGTCCAGGTTTCAAATATGTCCATCCCATTGCGTGGTGCACATTGCACTCTTTGTGTACACATACATCTATTTTATATGAAAATATAATTGTTACATCAATTCATTTCTTTTGGTTTCATATATATATATGAAACCAAATATATATATATATATATTCCCTTTTTTATTATTGACAATTCTTCAGCCTTATATTATGGATATATGTATTATAAAAGGTTAAGAGTAGAATTATTTTAATCTGATATAACAACCTTTTGTAAGAGAGGCTTTTACTTGTATTGACGTTATTATAAATATTAAGATGTTTATTTCTAAAATGTAATTTTAAAATGATATTTACTGTAAATAAGTAATATAAAGCAGTTATGAAGAATAGTGAATTATAATGCTTTATTACTTAAAATCAAAATTATAGCTCCAGAAATACATCCATTTTAACCAATGTATACATTGAGTGTTATGGAAGAAATATTCACTACATCATTTGATTGGTGTACCTACAAGTAATTTT
>CAUYSK010105096.1:0-29210 GCA_963575035.1 Avahi laniger
TAGAATAGTCAGGCTAATATCAGAATAGTTTTTCCTGCTCTCCCTCTCCCTAATATAGGTTTCTCCTGTTGGCTTCTGCTGGTCTAAGTTAGTCAATGTTCAAGGTCTCTTCTAATGTTAAAATGTTAAGATTCTATAGGAGCTTCCCTCCCCTCCGATGACAACGATCTAGTACCTCTTACACTTTCCTGGACTAAACTTAGTCCCATCATCCAAAGTGAGGCACCACAAGAGCAGAAGAACTTAATAGTTTTAAAACATTATTTGAAAATGTTCATATCATTTTATCACCATAATATTTATTATTATAGGTAAATATGTCAGATTTTTAGTGGACATGTTTTGTTTTGTTTTTCTTTCTTTTTCCAGAAATGTTGCTACATTTTCTTTTCTCCACAACAAATATAATTATTGGAGCAATTCTAACAAGGGAGTGTATAGGAAGTCCTAAAAGATGGGAAGAAACATTAAAAAACAAAGAGCTGTGAAAAAACAACCAACTGTCCTATACTAAGGACAAAAGGAAGTCTACTCAGAGGAAGTATTAAATTCTAAATTTTAAAACTTTATTGTGACAGCAATTTTTTTTTCCTTCTGGTCTGGAATTAATATACAATAATCCAAGTAAAAGATACAACTATGTGATGTTGAGTCTTCCATGGGGAAATGTTCATCAACATCAGATGGATATCTGAGGAATACCACATTGAAGTCTGTGAAAAGTGACATGGGAAATCTTGGAGTCTATGAGCTAGTCAGTAGAATCAATGAGCTTTATTTTTGTTCTCAATACTGAGACAAATTCATGTGCTCTCTTGGGTTTAACCATCAATTTCACTAGTTAGAATGCATAAACTAAAAATACCCAAGGCTGAAACTTTGAACAAGATGCACATTTTACCAGAAAAGTGTAATGCAGCAGAACTTTGTGGTTGGTAAGCATTTTAAACATAAGTCAAACGATGGTAGGTATGTATGCAGTATTTTTGCAAGTTAGAATGATAAATGCCCAATTCTTTGCCTTTCTCTTTCCCTGTGACAAATAAGAAAAAGCATTTTCTCAACCTACTTAAATAAAGACTATAGTGAGCACAGATTTTACAGTGTCTAAAGAGTAAATGATTTGAAGTATTTTGCCCATTTTTATGAAGACCTCAGGTCTGTATGATTATTTGCTTAGAAGGACTTTTAAAATATGTACATGAATCTGAAGCATTTGCACTCTTGTATGTGCAAAAAAATAGGAACTATAAGGAAGGGATCACCTGCAATTTTGCATGATTGTCAACACAGGATCACGTGAAATTGATGTCATAGGGACATAACAATGCAAACTAATAAGCAGCATTATTGAACAAAAATAGTTGATATATTATATGCTTTTTTTATTTATAAGTGAGTGAAATGGCCTTGTCAATGAATACTTGAGGAATAGACATTCAAGCAAAAGTTCCGTATAAAGTCTTGTGAATTGTGTCTTGTTTAGTTGTCTGCTGAGTTAACATAGTAATATATCTGTATAAAGAGACAACAGAGCTAATAATGGTAATTCTGAAATTTACTTACAATAGAATGAGTTTAAACATGTTATATATTCCCTCCTAGAATCAGATACTCAAATGTTTATTTTTACTGAAAACCGCTTGGATTATATGTCTACATATATGTATCTATATTTTGATATATTTTATGTTTTACCATGCAACCAAACACTGGAAACCTAATGACACAAAAAATTATAGATTTCACTTTTTCTAAATTTTCATATCTATACCAAAGATACATACAGAATATCAATAAAAAATCAATTTTTTTGAAGTTTAACAATAAATATGCCTCTTCTGTGCCATTAATCATAACATTACCTTGACATCTAATTATATTATACCTTATTTTCAATCAATTAGCAAATATTCTGAGTAGATACTCTATAAAAATTGCCATGTAGATATACACATATACGAAAAATTGAAAATTGTTTCCTATTTTACCCCTTATCTCTGTGCATCTTATCTCTTTAATACGATCACTTTCTCCATCAAAGTATGTGCTGTAATATTTTTTTTTTTTTTTGAGACAGAGTCTCACTCTGTTGCCTGGGCTAGAGTGAGTGCCATGGCGTCAGCTTAGCTCACAGCAACCTCAAACTTCTGGGCTCAAGTGATCCTCCTGCCTCAGCCTCCCGAGTAACTGGGATCATAGGCATGCGCCACCATGCCCGGCTAATTTTTTCTATACATTTTTAGTTGTCCAATTAGTTTCTTTTTATTTTTAGTAGAGATGGGGTCTCGCTCTTGCTCAGGCTGGTTTCGAACTCCTCAGCTCAAACAATCCACCTCCCTCGGCCTCCCAGAAAGCTAGCATTACAGGTGTGAGACACCGTGCCGGCCCCTGTGCTGTAATTTTTTAAAAATTTTTCCACCCAAGCCTCTAAGCAACTGCTATAACCATGACAGATACTTAATAGTTTTATTAATTAGTGTTATTAATATTTATTATTATTAAATAATTTTATTGTCATACAAAGGAGTTGGAGAATTTTATATACAAACTGGTTTGTATGAGTTTGAAGGCTCTTGTAAATTAACATTAAGGATTTGAACAAGGCAAAATGGAACAGATGTATTTGTTAACTGTTCATTATTCTATAATTTATGGGTGGCAATCTTATTGCATATTGGAACTCAAAGACTAGCAATCTATTTGATCAACTAGGAGATGTTTAACCTAAAACTGTTAATGCTGCTATTTATTCCCATAATTAGTAAATTAGTGGTTATTTACTGTTTAGCATACTTTTATCTTCTATTTTATTGCTTGAAAAATCAGGTCAAAAGATTTTACCTTCCAGATACAAATTTATTTTGTCTTTAAACTGTAATAAAATTGTATCATTCTCTCTGCTAGGTCTGTACAATTTTTCCAATATGCTATTAAGTTTCTTTTTTATGACTTAAATATGTTTATAAATTGTTTTTGTTACATGTTGCTCCATAACAAACCAGCATGAAGCTTAATGGCTTAAAACAGACATCAATAGAGTATTGTCCACAGCCTTCAGCATGGTTTTGTATGACCTGCTAACTAATCATGTTTTCCACATTTTAAAAGGGGTTTTAAAACCATACCACATATGAATCACGAATCCTAAAACATTTTTTATATGACCCTTCACCAAAAATGTTTGCTGACACCTAGCTTAAAACAACTGCCTGTTTATATAAAAGAAAAAAAGGAGGGATTATAACAACTACCTGTTTGGATTATTTTCTGGTGTTGTTTCAGGTCTCTCCTGTGGTTGCACTCAGATGGTAGCTGGGTTTACAGCTGAGGCTGGTTGTTTGCATCTTGTACTTTTCCACATAGCTTTTCTCTCCACTTGGCACTTCATCCCCAAGATCCCTCCACATGAACTTTTCTATAAGCAGGGTAGCCTAGATATTTTGCCTGTTTTCATAGAGATCCAAGAATGAAGAGGAAGCTGTCTTAATGCTCTTCTTAATATCTGGACCCAGGAGTTAGAATGGCATTTCTGCCTTTCATTTGTCAAACTAGTTACAACACTAGTGGAGAGATGTAAGTTACATCTGTTGATGAACAAGTATATTTTTATTAATCTATACTTGGAAGGGCAGAATTTCAGTACCATTCAACCTTCTGGTCACAATAATTTATTTCTTCCCATGTGTCAAATATACCCATTTCCTTACTAGACCCCTCCTCCCACTGAAGTACCATTCCTGTACCCTATCAGCTCGAATTCTAGAATTATCTCATCTTAAATAGGACCAAGTGTGGATGAGGCTCCTCTGGTGTGGACTCTCCAGTTCACTTACTCAGATATTGTTCCTCTGGATCTGAGAACCTTTGAAATAAGGAGAAGTTTTCTGTTCTCCATTCACTCAACATATAACAGTGAACAGAGACAGAGAATGTGTAGGTGGCTTCCATTCAAATGGAGGTAAAGTGGTAGGAAGAGAGTAATAAGTAACTCACAGCAATGGTTTTAATATCCAACTGGATAAATAAATCTAGTTCCTTGATTAGAACTTCCAGCTTCATTGAAGTGGCTCACCACGGCGCTTTTCTCCATCCTCAGGGATTTTGATTTGCCTTCTGACTTAAGGTCACTTTTCTATGAGAAATGACTCATGCTGGTAGCACAGCAGCTTCTTCAGCCTGATCCTGCTTATAGAATTCTGAGAGCCCATGGAAACTCTTTTCATTATGAACCGTCTCAGTTCCTTTTAGTCTAAGATGTTACAATTCTTTTAATACACTTTGTGGATTTTCTATGTACCAAATTATAATAAAATCCATTGAACAAGAAGAAAACATTCATACAGACAAAATAGCACTCACGTTTCTTTCAAAGGAAGATCTTCTCTATCTTGAATCTTCTGTGCAGGGCTCCTGAGGTGAAGTCTTTCTTCAAGTTGTTAGAAATTCATTATTTAATCCAGAAGCATTGTTGTCTAGCTGAACAGGTCTAAAGGTAGCAAATTAAATTTTCCTGGGGCTTAAAAAAGGCATTTACAGATAATTCTTCATCTGAAATTTACACCGAGATCAGTTTTTACCAGCAATGGGCTAGATTTGACCTTTGCTCTGAGCTTATTTCCAACTTTAAGAGAACTTTTTTCTTTTCTGTAAAGATTGAGGAACGGGGCCAGGATGGCAGACTAGAAACAGCCCATACTTGCCACTCTCAAGGAGAGGATTAAAAGTTACAGGTAGAAGTTCACCTACAGATGGTCTGTCTCAGAGAGAGCATTGTGAATCATCGGAGAAGTGAATGGAGACACCCAAAGTGAAGGAAAGGGAAGCAGGATGATCCGCGCAGCAAGACTGGAAGGTACCTGGGGGAAGCACCCACATGTGGGGAAGGGTCAAAGGAGATCCCTGTGTCCCTGCACTCCCCTAGTGGACACTACAACCCAGGACGTAATGTGCTTCCCAGCACAGCAAACCTCCAAACTACTCTGGGAGCAGCTTGGAGACTATGCAGCAGCACTGCACTGAAGAGCAGGCACGGTGGGGTCCTGCTGGCTTCTGATGCCCGGTCACTGCAACAGATGCCATTCTGTGCTCTCAGCCCCAGAGTGCCCAGTCTACAGAGGGGTCACCTCCACTGCAGCCACCTCCTACTCCTAATTACTCCTACCAGGCCAGGGAAACAGCAGGGAGGGTGGTCACTCTCATGTGCACTGTGACTGGGTGCTGTGCACCCCCAAACTCCCCTGCTGGCTGCCTCTTTAAAAGAATGAAACAGAACCCCTATCTCTTGCCATGTACAAAAATTAATTCAAGATGGATTAAAGACTTAAATGTAAGTCATGAAACTATAAAAATTCTAGAAGAAAATGTAGGAAAAGTTCTTTGAGACATAGACCTAGGCAAAGAAAATATAACTGAAACCCCAAAGGCAAATGTACAACAATAAAAATAAAGGAATGGGACTTAAACTACAAAGCTTCTGCATAGCAAAGGGAATAATCAAAGCATTAAACGGGCAACCTAAAAAATGGTAGAAAATATTTATAAACTATACATTTGACAAGAAACTAATATTCGGAATCTAAAAAGAATGCTAACAAATCTGCAAGAAAAAGACAACCAACCACATCAAAAACTGGGCAAAAGATGTGAACAGAATTTTTTCAAAAGAATATAGACAGTTCATAACCAGCCTGAGCAAGAGCGAGACTCCGTCTCTACTAAAAATAGAAAGAAATTAATTGGGCAACTAAAAATATATAGAAAAAACTAGCTGGGCATGGTGGCTCATGCCTGTAGTCCCAGCTACTCGGGAGGCTGAGGCTGGAGGCTTGCTTGAGCCTAGGAGTTTGAGGTTGCTGTCAGCTACGATGACACCACAGCACTCTAGCCCGGGCAACACAGTGAGACTCTGTCTCAAAAAAAAAAAAAAAAAAAAAGAACATAGACACATGGCCAAAAAACATGAAAAACTTTTCAACAACACTAATCATCAAGAAAATGAAAATTAAAATTGGAAAAAACTGGAAAGAGATATCACCGTTATTGAAAAGTCAAAAAACCACAGATGCTAGTGTGCATGCAGAGGAAAAGGAATGCTCATACATTGTTGGTGGGACTGCAAACTACTACAACCCCTGCAGAAAACATATGGAGATTCCTCAAAGAACTAAACTAGACTTACCATTTGATTCAGCAATCCTACAAGTGGTTATCACCCCATAGTAAAAGAGAATTATTTTATCAAAAAAGTTACCCATACTCGATTGTTTATCAAAACACAATTCACAGTTGCAAAAATCTGAAATCAACCTAAGTGCCCATTATTTTATGAGTGGATAAAGAAAATGTGGCATACACACACACACACACACACACATATACACGAATACCATAAAGTACTACTCAGCCATAAAAAGAAATGAAATAATGTCTTTTGCAGCAACTTGGATGGAACTAAACACCACTATCCTAAGTGAATTATCTCAGGAATGGAAAAATACCATTTTTAGTGACATCAGATGGTCTCACTAATAAGTGGGAGCTAATTGATGGGCACATGTGAACACAAAGAGACATACAGACATTGCAAACTTAGAAGGTGGGAGGATGGGAGAGGGCTGAGGGATGAAAACTTACCTATCAAGGACAATGAACACTGTCCAGGAGATGGGCACACTGAAAGCCCTAACTTCGGCATTATAAAATGTATCCATGTAACAAAAATATTTGTACTCCTTTAATGAAATGAAAAAATAAAAAACTATATATATGATGTATATGTAAGTTATATAGCTTATACATATGCTATATAGTTCTGTAAGTTACCTATGTAAGTTATGAAGCATCATAAAATGGTAAAAAAAAATGAGAATTAGACAGTTTTATTTTTGAAGTCAGAACAGTCTTGCTTCTTTACATTTCCTTCAAGTTATCTTAGAAAATTAAGAATTTTCTTTTTTAGCTTTTCTGACTCCTTCTATACCTTATCATCTACATATACATATATAAATTGTAATTTAAATACATATATTTAAATTAAAATTTAAAAAATAGTTAATACTCTTAAAATCTTTCCTAGAAATTTCTTTAGCCAGATCAAAAAGTTTTTTTAAGTACTCTTTCAATTTTTCATGATATTTTGATTGTTTTATTATTTTTATTTTATATAGCTTATGTCCCTTTCCTTCCAGCTCAACTAGTAATTTCTAAAGTTTCCTTCAAGCTTAGCAGTCTTTTCAAGGCATGTCCGACTTCTACCCACCATGTTGTCCCAAACTAAACAATATACATGTTAAGATTTTTGCAATAGGAACACCCCACTTACACATAACAAAGTATTTTACTTTAATATTTTTGAATAGCACATTATCCTCAAAATTTGGTGGTTTATACAATAACTATTTTATTTTATCCCATGGTTCTGTGGGTTGGCCAGAACAGAACTGGTAGGTAGATTTACCGATCTAGCTTCAGGTCTCTTAATTGCGTATAGTCAGATAGTAGCTGGCAACTGGGTCTCGATGTCTGGTACCTCTGTACCTCTTCATGTGGCCTCTCTGTGTGTTTTGTCTCAAATTGCAAGAGCTCTCCATGTGGTCTGTCTCCAGCAGGATAACTTGCACTTGTTACTTGGAGCTTAGCCCTCCATGATAGAGAAAGTAGGCTGCCAAGTCTTCTTAATACCTGTGCTCAGAAGCCTGGGACACCACTCTGTCCACATTCTAATGGTCAAAGTAGTCACAGGCTAAGCTCATATTCAAGGGGAAGAAAATCTCCACTCTTGACTGTAGGTAGTGCATGTACATGCAAGGGCGTTGTGTATACATTTCATATTATCTTCGGAAACTAACACAAATGGGTGATATGTGTGTGTGTGTCATTCTTTATAACTGAAATCAAATTAAATTATTGAAAATCAGGCTGATCTTTTTTTTCTTGTTTTCTTTACATTTTTTTATTTAAAAAATTTATGGGGGTGCAAACGTTTAGGTTATATATATTGCCTTTGCACTGCCCAAGTCAGAGCTACAAGAGTGCCCATCCCAGGTAGTATGCATCACATCTATTAAGTATGCATTTGTGCATTCCCTCCTCCCCATTCACACCTGCCCAACACCCAATGAATGTTTCTTCTATATGCGCACATAAGTGTTGATCAATTAGTACCATTTGATAGTACATGTGGTGTTTGTTTCTCCATTCTTGTGATACTTGACTTAGAAGAATGGGCTCCAGTACCATCCAAGATAATACAAGAGGTGTTAGTTCATCATTGATTTTTTGTGGCTGAGGTATACATATACCACATTTTATTAATCCACTAATGTATTGACAGAAAGACTAAAAAATGGTGATTTACTTATTTTCTCAGGACCCTGCAAATGAAATGAATACTAGAGATCAAGCAAGGCATTGTATAAACTACAATATTTGTCAGTTTTCAAAGTTGATCACTTTGAGATCACTTTTATTAATCTAATTAGAACATTTAATAATAATATCATAATTGTGACAACAATGAAGTTTTTTATATAGTTTATCCCTTATTTAGGAGAGGAATATGGGTTGGATGGATGATAGAGTAAGATTTCCCTAAAAGATGAAACCCAAAACCTATAAAACAAGCAAGATTATTAAATATTACTAGTGATATAAATAGCAGTGCTGACATTTCTTGAGAATTTAGTGTCCCACAATTAGCAGCATCTTTCTACGTGCAGCCTGTGACCCTGACCCCTTGCTCTGACAGTCACACAAATTTGACATTAAATGTGTTCAGTGTAGAGTCATGTGCTGCATAATGATGATTTGGTCAATGACGGATCAAACGTACAATGGTGCTCCCTTAAGATTGTGATAGCATATCTTTACTGTGCTTTTTTTATGTTTTGATATGCTTAGATACAAAAATACCAAAAATGTGTTATAATTGCCTGCTGTATTCGGTACGGTAACATGCTGTACAGATTTGTAGCCTAGGAGCAATAGGTCGTATCATATAGCTTAGGTGTGTAGTAGGCTATTCTATTTGGGTTTAAAAGTACACTCTGATGTAGAGTGTGTAAATACACTTCAATATTCACACCACAAAATTGACTAGTGACACATCTCTCAGAATGTAACCCTATTGTTAGGTAACAAATGACTCTACTACTATACTTTTAATATTGTGTAAATACAGCAATATGGCTCATATAGATAACAATCTCAGCTATCCTTTTTAATGAATCATAATTTGGTCAAGTGTTCAGTTTAGAGAAATCTCTAGTGCCAAAATTTAATGTTCACTTATGCCATACCTCTTGCAGATATTAAAAGTACTACTTTACTTTCCTTTGAAGGGTTATATTCCATTATTTGGCAGTAGCATGGAGAAGGAGTACATAAACTGTTAACAGAGCTTTTTTATTCTCTGTGCCTCTTGTGGGGGTGGGGGGGAAGTTCGGTTTTCCTTCTAATACATTTTTAGCCATGTTAATATCTCACATACAAATGTTACTCAGATAATATTGTCATATTATATATTATTATGGAGGGGCTGGTTTCAATAGTAAGTAAATTATACATTCTCACAATTTGAGTTGATGCCCAGATTAGAAATTGTGTGCAATCACGTATGTAAAGTATGCATAATAACTACCAACTTCAGGTTATTGTAATATCTTTTGAAACTTGCTGAATTATTGAGCTAAATATTCTCTTCAACATTTTCTCTCTATGGTGAAAACACCTGTACAATGATTTTACATATAGGCAATATTTCACATACATTGTCATTTTTAAGGTAAAAATGTGTGAATTTACTTTAGAAATTGAGCAAAATATGTATTTTAAAGTAATCTCCACTTGGGTAATTATCTTGTAAATAGCATGTATATTGTTCAGTTCTTCACCTATATGATGGCTGCATATCTGTATGAGTCCTAGTCTACATGGAAACTCACTGATTAGAATCCTTGCAATCTGTTACTGTTATTCTATGTAAAATTTATAGCCCTCGCATGGAGTTGATCATTGAATAAACTTAATCTCTTTAAATCGGGCTAGATCAATCTTAGAACAATCATCATCCCGCACTTTCCAAATAACTGCTTTTGGTTGAATAGATATATTGAGCTTTAGAGACATATTTTTCTAAACTCTAATGTGCAATAGTGCTGCCTAATAGTAAATCTTGGAATACCATATCCGAACGTTGGCTTCTGAGCAACAGTAAGGCAAATGGTGACTTTTACACTCAAAGGAGATGAACAGATTGTGAATAATTCAGGGAGAAACTTAAAATACTCCAGACCGTGAAAACATTAATAGTAGAAATAAATCACAAGCACAATATAAATTAATGGTGGGGAGAGGGGCTGATGTGGACTTCTATGCCAAAGTTCAAAGAACTGTTTATGTGAAGGAAGCAAATTTAATCCAGATAGCTGTCTAGAGCACTAAAGTTACAGGATGATTTATGTACCACCATAGTTTTGTAGAAAGTCAGTATATTTTTCCAAAATGCTGACAAATACCGATAGCTTATGATTTCATGTTTCTTTTTGGTTACAATCCTGTTGCAACTAAATTCTCTCTCTTACTCATTGTTTTTATATCTTGTTTCCCTGCCTAACTTTAACTCAAATGTGAAACATAAAGCTTTTCATTTGGTGTCCCTAACAAACCAATTAAACAACATAGGTGTTTTTAGATAGCAGAAGATAATCAAGATCTATGGAAAATTATTGGTAACACTGCAGTACAAATGGTAGATAAAGTAAAGCTAAATATTTGACTTTTCTTAAGTTTTCTTTATTTACACACCTTCAAAAATTCTACTAGATTCTACTATAATATTTTATGTCTCTTATGATAAACTTTATATTTATTCTTTTTTATCTGCTCCCAACATTCAATATTTCTAAACAATTTAAATACATAAAAGGAAAAAATAGTTTTAAAAAATGGGTAAAAACTTTGAACTCTTTTACTCACAAGGGGATGACCTTGTGGCAAGTGTTGTATTGGCATTCTTTGTTGAAATAAAGATGAATTGTTTTTATCTCTGTAACATATTAAAACATCTAATATAATTAAGTTGAAGTATATTTGTAAAAAGATGCTAAAAATTTACCATCATCCAAAAACTTATGTATAACTACTGTTAACTTTTTAGTGTGTTCCTTCCTAGTCATTTGATGTTTGCTGCACATCTTTCCATCCAGAGGTGATTTTACCTAATAGTACACCCTGTTTCTGTGCAGTGATTTTTATGTAAATATTTGACACTACTGAGGCCAAGACTGACATATTAATGTGTAAAAATAATATTTATTGGACCTAAATACAAGAGGATATGAAAACCGGTTAGGCGAAGGATGTATGCTCACAATAGATGCTTTATTATTTAGACTTATTAAATAGCATCCAGTAATTCAGGTAAATCATTACCAAGTTTAGAATTAGGGAATAATTACTAATATTTCATGATATAAAATAACACTTATTTTGTACACTTTGTAGATTTAAAAGGAAATTTTTAATATGCATGTTCCTTTACGCAATTATATTATTTTGGCTGGTGGTAGAACAAAAGAGTATTTGTTATTTGTTTTTTTAAGTGATAAACACATGAATTATGTCAACTGCAGTATATTAATAAATAAGGCTCAAGAAAAACATGTCACTTTGTAGGGAAAATAGCTCAACAAATTCTCAGTGAAGAATGGAAGTGAACAACTTCAACTGAGAAAGGACTTCTAACCAGGTGCGGTGGCTCATGCCTGTAATCCTAACACTCTGGGAGGCAGAGATGGGAGGATTGCTTGAGCTTAGGAGGTCGAGACCAGCCTGAGCAGGAGTGAGACCCTGTCTTCACAAAAAATACAAAAATTAGCTGGGCATGGTGGCACATTCCTATAGTCCCAGCTACTTGGAAAGCTGAGGCAGGAAAATCGCTTGAGCCAAGTTTGAGGTTGCAGTGAGCTATGATGACACCACTACACTCTAGCTGGGGCAACAGAGCAAGATTCTGTCAAAAAAATAAAAGAAAGAAAGAAAGAGAGAGAGAGAGAGAGAGAAAGGAAGGAAGGAAGGAAGGAAGGAAAGAAGGAAGGAAGGAAGAAAGGAAGGAAGGAAGGAAGGAAGGAAGGAAGGAAGGAAGGAAGGAAGAAAGAAAAAGAAGAAGAAGAAGGAAAAAAAGAAAGAAAGAAAGAAAGAAAGAAAGAAAGAAAGAAAGAAAGAAAGAAAGAAAGAAAGAAAGAAGGAAAACGGCATCTTTAAAAAGCTACAATTAGTACCACAGTTAATGATGAAAGATTAAATGCTTTCTCCTTAAAACTGGGAATATGGTAAGAATGTCCTCTATCACTCAATATGGTACATGAAGTTCTAGCCAGTGCAGTCAGTCAACTAGGCTAGATAAAAAGATAAAAGACATCTGGTTTCAAAATGTTTTATTTATGGTCAATATGAACTTGTATCTAAGAAATCTTAAGGATTTCACAAAAAAATTATGAAAAATAATTAGCTTATCAAGAACTCAAAGTAAAGATTAATATATAAAAATAAAATGTATTTCTACATCCTAGCAATAAATAATCTAAAAATGAAATTAAGAAAGCAAGTATATACATATAGTACCAAAAAGAATATAATAGAAATACTCTTGACAAAAGAAGTGCAAAATATGTACACAGAAAACTATAAAACTTTCCTGAGGAAAATTTAAAAAGGTCTAATTAATGGAAAACATCATGTCTATGCATTTGACAGCTCATTGTTTTTGAGATAGCAATTCTTGATCTGTAGATTTAATGCGGTCTCTATCAAAGCCTAAGTAGATCTTTTTTCCCAAAAGTGACAAACCAATTGTAAAATATAAATGAAAAAACAAAAGGCACTGAAAAGTAAAAAGTGTTTTTTAAAAAGTTGGAGAACTTACCTGATTTCAAAAGTTAGCATAAATAGAAATGACATTGTCAAAATCCATAGAGTAGGTAGCTTTTAGGGCCCATTTCTATATAAAAACAATTAAAAAATAAGCAGAAAGTGTCAGAATCAACTCGTTGCAACTCTGGAAAACACTTAGAGGTTGATAGGAACCAAATGAATGCTAAGTGAAGGACAAGCCACCTTGAAGATAGTAAGAGAGCTTTAAGCCACTTGTACTTGTCCTTGTGCCATCCCGCTGCCCTGCTCTTCAAGATAGCAGCCAATGTTCCCAGTGTGGGGCTCCATGCCTGGCTCTGGAGGGAGCAAAGCAAATCTTTTCAAAGAATAGTATTTGTGCCTTTGAACCTCTCTGGAGGTCAGAAGAAGAAGAACCTGATGAGAGGTGCTTTGCTTTGTTTCAAAAAATTGTAACTAAATTGGAATTTTCTCAGGAGGAAAAAGAGCTCTGAAGAGGGCAGTCCTTGAAATCATTGAAAGGCAAATGAACAACCCCTCTGTCACTTGAGGCAAAGAATTACAATAAGGCAAACAAGATACATGTGGAAGCCTGGGGGAAGAGATGAGAAGATTCTTTGAGAAGCAGGGCAATGGATGAAAAGCTCCTGCATATCTGGGGAACATATACTGGGTAATTTCAAAGCCAAGCATTTGCCCCAAAGTAGGACACATGCTCAGAAAAGTCCTAAAAAGACTTGAAATTTTCTCCTCTGGCCTATCTTCAGGCTCAATAAACAAAAAGTGAAAGCTAACACGAAGTAAACAGCCTGCCTAAGCATCAAAGGAGTGCCCTGACACAGAGCCAGTCTGCAAGGACAAGAAGAGTATTTGCTATTTTACTTTCTATTTTCCTTTTTTCTCCCTAGTTTTCTTCCTTTTCTTTTTTTTTTTTTTTCTTTTTTCTTTTTCTTTGTTACTCCAGACATTTAAGGAAATTTCTGTAAACATGACAACCTGTACCTGATGCAGAGCTTTCTTTTCTTCAGGGCTTCACTCAAAAATTAGCTGTTTTCAGGTCAGCCAGTAAATGTTCCAAAGTAGTACATCCAAAAAAAGAATTTGTTACCTCCAAAATTCTAAGAGGCCCAATAAGAATTGACCTTCTTTTTTGTGTGTTTGGAAGGAAGAGTCACATACAACAAACTTATCCTTTAACTTAGAAGGGATACCTTGACGTGCCCATACCACTGAAATTCTAGAAATTTCTCTGAGATAAAATGCTTCTGACTTTTTGTGTAATTTATTTCCCACCTCTGACACACAAATGTCTTATTAGTCTGTGTAGAGTAGTTTTTACTTCCTGATCTCTAGGTCCAATCAGCATAATATTATCAATGTAATGGACCACACTGGTATCTTCTGGAAGGACAAAGGGATCAAAGTCCCTGCTGACTAAATTATGAGATAAGTCTAGAAAGTTGATATATTTCTGGCATGACACTGAAGGTATTTTGCTCTCCTTGCCAGCTGAAAGCAAATTCCTCTGGTTGTCTTCACTAAGTGGTATAGAGCAAATAGAATTGCCAGATCTATTGCAGCATACAAGATAATGGAATGTGTTAATTTGTTCAAGTAATAAGACCACATCTGCAACAACTGCAATTTGAAACACCACCTGATTAAGTTTACAATAACCTATTGTCGCCTTCTCTAAGATCCATTTGTTTTCTGCATATGCCAAATATGTCACTTAAATCAGGATATGTGGAAATCACTACCCCTGCATCTTTCAAATCCTTGATGGTGGCACTCATCTCTGAAATCCCTCTACACTTATTGCTTTCAGTGTATTATATTTTTAGGTAGAGACAATTATATTGCCTGGCACTTGAAATTTTCTACTATAATAGTCCACACTCTGCAAGTTGGAGAACCACTGTGAAGATTCTGCCAGTTGCTGAGTGTGTTTATTCCAAATTTTCATTCTAGAACTAGACAAATAACAGCAAGATGGGTTCATGAACCCATTGGTCTACTGTGAGATGAACTTCACATAAATTGTATTAATCATCTAATCTCCATAAATCCTCAACTCTGACTGGTACACTAAATAACATTTCAAGTCTTTAGGAAAGAGTATCACAGACCCAGTGTCCAGTAATCTGCAAAATGTCTGATTATTTCACTTTTCCCATTGCACGGTCATTCTGGCAAATGTCCGCAGGTCCCCCTGGGGAAGGCTGTAGAAAGATAAACAGTGCAGATTGTTTGTCAGTGTAGTAGAATCCTGAAATCTTGCTCACCTCTTAGAATTGATTGATGGGCTGTGACTATCTTTTTTGATAATTCGAGTTAGATGTTCGTATACTAGATCTAAAACTTTTCCACTTACGCAGATCAAATAAGAATTTAATAGAATTCCCATGTATTTATTTTCTGGGTATGCTATAATTAGCCAACACAACAGATGTCTGCAAGTCAGAGTGTTCTGATTACTGACTTGTTCCATTGTTCGTTACAGTAACCACTCTCCCCGTTGTGTTTGGCAGTCAAGTGAAGTCATGAGGCCATTGCTACCTTGGACTCCAGGATTCCCATTGCATTTTAAGGATTACGGTTTGATGACTGCAGCTTGCACTATAATTTCTAGCCTACAAAGAAGAGTATCCACAGAGATTTTCAAGGGTTCTGAGGTTTCCCTCATAAATTTATTTCTCAAAGTCAAGGTGAAAGGTACATCTTTTGTATTTTCCAGGCATAGTTGAGCAGATCTGTAGGATAAATCCATTCTAACATTACAATATTCCTAGCATCTGGATACCTTTATATACATTATGCCAAGGCACTTTTAGCATTCTGATTTCATTTATTGAAGGATATGTTCACCTTTCAACTCCTCAAGCTAAAACCTCAAATCCAGGATCTCTGTTTAGTGGCTCATGTTGATAAATTCAACATGAAACAACTTTATATTCTTCCCATCATGACTCAACAACCTTAAGATTGATTCCCACAAATATTCTCTAGATATTTTTTCTGTATAAATTTGTAAAAATACTTAGTTATCCGGGTGTGTATTGTACTTCCTCCTGTGTCACGCTTTGTATCTCACTCTGTGGGGCCTGATGACACGAATATAGTTTTAGTTCAAAAACAAAGACTGATGGCAGGAATAGGTCTTAAGAATTATCACTAGTGGCTTGCCAAGCAACTACATCAGGGGATGCCATTACAATCACTTTAGGCAAAGGAGGACTAACCTACTCAGTCAGGGTAAAAATGACTGCTTTCACTGGGAAAGATGATACAGCGGAGTTCTGGGGTTTGATGACCTCATCTTCATCAGTATCTTTGAATTCTCCTGTTCCAATTTTCGGGATCCCATTTCTTCCTCCATCAATGCCTTTACTTTAACAGATAGCCTGTGGAGTTAAGAATTCAATACGTGTTGTAATTCAGCTACTCAAAGGAAATCTTTCAGAAATCTCAACCTTGCAGTACATGAGATAAAAGTTTCTTCTGAGGCTGTTAGAGAAGATTTTAGATCATTAATACAAAGTCTTGGCTGAATGTATGAAACCCTGAGCTCATTCTTTTCATTACCCACTTTCTCAAGCACAGTTAAGGGCAGCAAGTTGATGCCATTATACTTCTTAGTTTGAGAAAACCGTTTTAAGGGAGTAAATGCATAGTCATGCAGAACCTTGCCTTCTCTAAACATTGGATCAGAAATATCCAATGACAATATTTTGTATATTATTATTGTCACATCCTGTCACGGCTGATATCATGTCATAATAATGCCACATTGTTGTCACATCAGTGTCCTCTTTTCCACTTGTAATAGAGTTATTAGTGTCTTTAAGTCTAATCAAATTAGAGAACCAATTCCAGACTTGTGAGAGCCAATTCAGGAAATTTATATTTAGGATTCTGTTTCTCAAGAACTATTTCAAACACCAAAATTTATACCAGTCAGGGATCAACCAGAAAATCAGAACGAGTAAGGAGTATACTCAGATATTTATTGCAGTAGATTGGCTTACATAATTGTGCATTTGGCTAGGCAAGTGTGAAATCCCTGTGAGGAAGCACATCAAGGACTCTCACATACATGCTAAAGCTTCTGTCCATAGGCAAATATCTTCTTCAGGGAAGCTTCAGCTCGCCTTCTAAGGCTTTTAATGGATTGAATTAGGCTAACAAAGATATCCAGGATTATCCCCTTTACTTAAAGTCAATTGATTATGAATGTTAACTACATTTGAAAAATAAAATAATTAGTGTTTGATTGAATAAGTGGGGGCAGTACCCTAAATTGCCACATTAAAAAAAGATCTCAATGTGCATGTGTAAATGTATATATGTATAGTATACATAGACTCTTAAAGGAATAATCAAATATTTTATTATTAAAAGAAACATTTGTATGTCAAATTTATTTGTAAAACATTGCCTTTCAGATCGGGGACAAAATAAGGCTGAATGCTATCTTTATTTAAATATGATCTTCCTGTTAAAGTTTTAATTGGTGCAATAAATTAGAAACTGCAAAGTTTTTAATAATTATATAATTTAGAATTCAATTTATTAATATTTTCTGAATATAAAGAGGGCTATGGGCAAGATAAAAATTGATCAAGTGAAGTTACATGTTTTATTTATATATATATATCAGTTATTTTTATGCATTGATTTGAGAATGTTTTAATAGAGACTTTAAAAAGTTTACTTCACTGGTACAGCAAGTCTTTTTGGATTAATTAAACAAGCATGATATGTACAAAACATGGAATAAAAGAGTTATAATACTAGTAGTTATGAAAATAAACTCAGCTAGGAAAATGTAACCTTTCCACTTAAGCAAGTATTTTTTGCCTTCTATTTTTTCAAAGAGTGAACTTTAAAAAAAGGATTATTTTATCAGGCTTTTGAAATTTAAAGATATGATAAGTCTGTGCTTTCCAAAAACTTAATTGTTAGGTAATTAAATTTATTATTTTAAATTCAAAGTCTATGAATATATATGCTAAAGAAATACTATGAGAAAACTAGTAAAAGAAAATACAATTCACAAAAATACCAGTACATAACCCACAATATTAAATAATATTAATTTCTTTTTCATACAGCTCAATTCATAATCACTTCTTTTGCCTCCTATTTGTTTTTTTTTTGTTTTGTTTTATTTTGCTTTTTGCTCTTTTTTGATGGTATTGAGGCACCTGAGGCATCAAAAAATACTGCGTGGCATAGACGATTTATATAACTGACTGATTTATTTGGCAAGCTATTAAATATTTCAAAAGATTTCTAGAAGTGGATTATTTCCAATAGGTTATAGTGCCAACCATAATTATTCTTTGGACCACTAACTGAACAAGAATCCTGTGATTAACCATTGTGTAATCTTGAAATAGTTTGCTTACCACAATTTTGGAGAGGGCATACAGAGAAAGCCTGTCAGTGATCATTTTTGTTCTAAATTTCCTTAATTTGAAATGTACATATTTAAAGGGCTCTGTCAGAGGATAAAAGTTTCCTAAAACAAATGCCATCCCTAAAAACAAATATTTAACCTTACTTAAACCAATTTTGTGTGAAATTCCCCAGTAATGTTAACTGGTACTCATCCCATTTCTTTTTTTTTTTTTTTTTTTTTTTTAGTATTTTTGCTTTACTACTCTTTTGTGAAATTATTATAGTTTTTCTTTTGTACTGAATATAATGTTAGTTTATAAGCTGAGCAAATGACTGGAGTTTTTAAAATGAACACTTATTTTTCCTTATTGCCCATAGTATTGAGGGATTGAAGGTGGCAGAGGTATAATGGATAATAAAGCGTCACAGGAAAGATTCAGGGCTGCTGTGACGATTTAGCACTAAAGGCTAGAACACCTTTTCAGGAATATTTGTTAGTTACAAAGTTCTAAATGAGACTTATGTTTTATTTCTTACAAGTGGGAAAAAAGACTATACTAAAAGAACAACTTAGAATAAAGCAGAAGATATCTCCTACAAAAATATGGCACAAGGATAAAGTAAATCAAGACAATATGAGTTTTAATAAAAATAAGACCCCAATATCACATTTTATATGATTGTATAAAAACAATAATGCTAAAACTTACATGTTAGATGTATGACATACACCTGAAGTTATATAAATATTATATCATTTTAAGGTTAATTTGACAAAAATTATAAAAGAATGTCATGGTTACACCTAAGGTTTTATTTACAATTATATGGATATTTGTGTGGTTAATTTGAATTCTAAAATAAACAGTGCATATTTTAGCATATTAGCATTTTAAATACTTAATTTTCAAAGAAAAAAGTTACAGAGATGTTTAATATAAATAAATAAGAACCAAATGAAGTCCTTCTGGAGTATAGACCAACAGTGTTTTGAAAATATGACTTTATACTGTTTTTTTATCATAATCCACTGCAGGACCAACAACTAGCACACACCCTAGTTTATTTATTCATGATTTGCAAAATATATGAATTAAGATAGTTTCAGAAAGAATTATTTCTAAATTTGATTTGAACCGGATGACACTAATTTCAAAGCCCATGTTCACACATGCTTTAATAATGTTATTCAAAATTTACTTATTATGAACAATATGTGGGTTCTGTTTTAAACCATGAAGTTGAGGATAAAAATTAAATAGAGAACAATGGCACACTCTCAAAGTATGCAAATTTTAGTGGGGATGCAGGTATATTATTTTTCTATGAGTATTGTAATAAATAGCCACAAACTTGGTGGCTTAAAATGATTTAAATTTGTTCTCTCACAAATTTGGAAGCCAGAAGTTTGAAATTAAGATGTTGGCAGGTCCATATTCTCTCTAGAGTTTCTAGAGAGATTCTGTTCATTTTCTTTGTCATCTTCTAGTGGCTGCCAGCAATTCTTGGCTTGTGGCCACATCACTTTAATTTCTACCTTCATCTTCAAATTTCACTTGCTTTGTGTCTAATCTCCCTCTGCCTCTGTCTTATAAAGGTAATAGCACTTAGGGCCCAGCCTGATGATCCGGAAACATTTCTTCATTTCAAAATCCTCAACACAATCACATGTGCAAAGAGCTTTTTTTTCAAATAAGGTAATATTTACAGGTTTGAATACAGCAGGTGAAAAGTAACAGGCAATTATAGATATGAGAAAGAAGTTTTGTGACACCACAATGAGATGATGAAAATAAGGGATTATATAATTTTTGCTTGGGTTGATGAAACATCATGGTTTTAAAAGTCAGAATTGGGTTAAAATCCAAGTTTGGATGGCCTGTGAAGTCTTGTGTATATTATATAATCTTTCTAAATCTGAGTTTCTGAATCAAAATATAGTAATAATGCTTAGGAAGATGAGGAACACATGGATGAACAATAGTAGCATTCTTTGATATAGGGAACAATGGAAGTGGATTATTTTTAGGGGACAAGGTCACATGTGACTTGTATATGTTAAATTAAAATTTATATATGACATAAGAAAATATTTTAAGTATGTAGTTGAAGATTTTGTCCATTAAATGGAGGTACAAATTTGCGGGTTTTCAGTTAAATCATAGACATTTTAGTATGCTGCACTGTGATGAGATAGGGAAAGTAAAATGCGTTTTACTTTCCAGGCAAACTTTGAGGCACAGTTAATGATTAGATAATGGAGGTTGAGTTTACAAGGAGAGAGATAGGATTGTCAAGAGAATTAAAAGAAAATCAAGGAAAGTTTCATATTATAGGAAACACTAGAATATATTGTTTCAAGGAGGAAATGGCAAGAATTGTCTAATGATGCTGAAAGTCAAATATTATTACTACTTAAAATGTCTATTGGATTTGGCAATATTATGTCATCAACATGAGAACAATGCTGCTATGATCATGAAAAATGGGTGAGGAATCAAACCAAGTGTTTTTGAGTACTGAATGGGAGATTAAGAAATAAGGATTGGAAATGCAAACATTCTGAAGTAGTTTTTGAGGAAGCCAGAAAGGTTGTAACTGAAGAGGAATGCGAATTTGTTTTGTATTTTATATTTTAGTTTTTTAATTAGAAAGACTTAAATGTGAAAAAAAGTGAGAATCAAAATAAGAGAAAGTGGTTTGGGATACAGTTGCTAAGAAGGAGGGAAAGAATGGAAGCCTCAGATTAGGAGGTTATTTTTTCCTCGAATAGGATAATGGATAGCCATTATTAAAACTAGAGGGTAACAATAATATATGTGGTGATGCATGTATGTTTGCTGATTTTGCTACCATAAATTCAGCACTTGTCCCTGAGGATGCATCAGAAGAACGAGGACAAGTAGATTGAAGAGAAGGAAAAAGAAGTTTATTAATTTGCCAGCAAATGAGGAGCTTGGCAGACTCTCATCTTACAGTACCGATGTCCTGCCTCTGAGCAGGAATACAAAGCTTTTAAAGGGGAGGTTTTCAGCTTCAGACTATTGCTGTTCAGCTGTAGTTCATGGTTCTGATTCATCCCATCTTCAGCTAAGACAACCTCATGATCTCTGCCTGGATAATTCCCTAGAGCCATCTCCTGTGATACATAGAACAAAGGACACTCCCTGCCCCTTCCAACAGCTGGCCTGAGTTAGGCATGCAGGTTTTAATTCCCAAAAGGAGTGGTGGACATTTTAGAGAGACATAAAACATTATTACCCCTTTTCAGGCCATTCTCCAATTGCATTGTGGCGCTTAGAATATGAGAAATTTCTGACAATATCTTTTGATTGTTCATTTGCTTGTTAGGTTATATATTTGCTGTAAGTATTCAGAAAGGTTGATGAAGCATTAAGAAAATAAGTGGTAGGAAGTAAGAATAATAGAAAATAATTTAAGTGATAATTTTTGATGATCATAAAAATTATAGGACTTCAAGTTATTCTTGAGGGTCAGTTGTGTAAGTAGGGTTCTGTGTATGGTATGGCTTTCTCCATTAGTGCTTGATGCTCTAATACATATGACAATGTAAAGATGCTTAGATTAATGTGAGGTGAATGTTCATCTAGACAGATGGGACAAAAGACTTTGGGCAAGAATGTTAATTAATGTAATTATATATCAAATCTATAATGACATAAACAAAAAATGAAGAAAGGAGAGTTCTAATAGAAAGAGGAGCAAAATATACAAATTGAACAGGTATTGTTAACATACCTAAAGAATACCTAGAAGTGTACTTATAGAATTCCATTGTAGATGATTTGGAAATGGTCAACACCTGACTCTGGATTCCTTTGGAAATACGTTATGGGCTTTCTAATCTAGCATTCTTGTTAGTCATCTCACCTAAGTCTGTTTCGGAAAATTCTAGTATATTGTATCCACGTCAGAATAGAGTACAATATGACTTAGAGGAATGTAAAAATGTTAATATAATTACTTCAGATATTTCCAAAAATTTTCTGGATAATAAGTACTGAAAGATCCTAGTAAGAAATTTTACTTATAACTATTTGGATGAATTAAGTTAACTGAAAAAGCATCCAACTATAAAACCCTCAAAATTCTGGACAAAGTACAAAGTATACACATCCATTTTACCTGCACTTACAATAAAGTAAGTGAAATTATCAGGGATCAAATCAAAGCAGAATCAGCATTCCAAAGTTGAAACATAATTTTGAGAACCTAATGAATGTAAGAATCTGTACCAGAATGTAGTACCTAAGCATTACGCTTTAATTTTGTCACAGAGAAGACAAGGTCTTGGATGTACTGGGAGCAGAAGCTCCCTTGTAAGTATGCAACTTGAGTGGCGAGAGTATCAGTGAATGAGTGAGAAGGGAAATATTGGCACCCTGGGAGAGGGAGACAATTGTGTCAATCTCAGGTTGATATAGGGGAAAAAGTGAAAATAAAATTTTCCTCTACAAATCTGTAATTTTTATGCTACACACAAACTGGTATGAAGTTTAATGTTAAGTTACTTGAGTGCTCTGGCTCAGAAACTAAAAGTGGTCTCAGATTGGTAGTGAACACATGGACCTAAATAATACAAGAACAAATCTACTCTAGAAGAACACAAACATGTTAAAACCTTCTTGATTCCTGACAATAACACCAAATATGAGTTCACAATAAAACATTGTAAAACATGGGGGAAAGTTGATATAAACAAGTACAAAGAAAATTCAATCTGCAAGAACTTCTGATATTAGAATTTCATATACTATTGATATATTGAATGTAAGTAAAAGAATGAAAAAAATATATACAAGACAAATACTAATACTAATAAAGCTAATGTAGCTACATTAGTTTGAGGCAAGATGGATATTGTGGTTAAAGGCATTAAAGGGGATACAGAGAGTATCTACTTAATGATAGAGACTTTAATGGAGTAGGAAGCTATAACAACTGAAAATGCTTATAAAGCATAAAAAATAAACTCCAAATTATATAAGACAAAACTTTGCTGAAGAGTGGAGAAATTGACAAATTCTCATTCATTTGTGAAGATTTAAGAACACATGTGGAAAAATTGGTAGATAAAACAAATAGTTTGGTAAGGATCAAAAAGATTTTAGAAAATATAATAAGTTTGATCTAAATATATACACACACATTTATGCAATAAATAATAAAACATTCTCAAGTATGTATTAAGCAGTTATAAAGCTGATCAAAAACTGAAAGGATACAAAATCAAAGTTTTATAACTATAGTAAAACTACTTGGAAAATTAATTTAAAGGTTAAGAAAAACCTTCTGAACTAGTGGAATTTAGCACTATTTAAAATAAAGAATTTAAACTTAAGCTCATATATGAGAATTAATGAGCTAAAAGTTAATGAACGAGAGATCCAACCTAATGATTTAGACAGAAAGACTGAGAGCAAATGAAAGAAAATAAAAGAAAAAAAGGTAAAATTGAGACCATGATTATGTTACCAAATATTGGTTCTTTCAATGTTATTTTTTGATGAATTAAATTTACAGAAAACAAAAGATACTACAAAATAGTAGAAAGGCATAAAAAGGTATTGAAAGAAAAATAGAAACAGAATTCTGCCTACAAATTTGAAAACTTAAATTAACAACCTATTTTAACACATAAATTATCAAACATATCTCAAGAAGAAATGAAAAAAAGTAAATATTTTTAATTTATAATTTTATAAAATTGATGCTCAGTATAGAAATTGAATCACTAGTTGGTTAAAATTGTCATGGATAACATCCACACAAAACTAAGAGACAATGTGTATACACTTTAAGCTCAAAATAGGGATAGATGGGAGTAGAACACTCAACAGCAAGGTGACCCATGATGTAACAGCAACTGGGTGGAAGAAGTAGCAGAAAGGCAGAGACTTCTAAAGTACTTGATAACTGATGATTTCCAGTAGGTACTTCTCTTTCCAAATGAAAGACCACAGATGCTTCTAGAAATCTCAGTAGGTCAATCTGCTAAGAGCAAACTGGGAGGGGCTTTGTAGGCTATCAGCTTTCCAAGACAATTGCTTATCCTAAGAACAAACTCCTGGAAGTAAAATTCGAGCAGAAAAAAATAGACACGTTAAGGCTAATGGAAAAAGAACGTACAGATGAAAACACAAGAGAGAAAACAAAAACACAAATAAGACACATTTTAGAAATTGTAAAGACACAATTTTTACAACATAAGAAGGAATATTGGAGGCTTGAAGTCAAATTGACCTTTTCCCCAACCCCTGTTACTGTCTTCTACGTGTGTGGGTCCAGGGTTTCTCAACCTAGACTCTGTTGACGTTTTGGACCAGATAATTCTTTACTGAAGGAGGGTGCCTTATAAACTGCAGAATTTTTAGCAGTATCCGTTGTCTTTCCCACTAAGTGTCAGTAGCAACCCACCAGTTATGATAACTAAAAATGTATCCAGATATTCCCAGATGTCATTGGATGACAAAATCATCCCTGAGTGTCCAACTCACTCAACTATGAGCAATAGAAAAAAATCGTGATTAAATTTCATACAAGTTATTGCCAAAGCAGAGAGAGTGAAAGATAACAATAAATAATACCAATGCCTTATCCATAATGAACACATATTATGCAACATATATCCAAAAGGAGCAAACAGAAATTAAGGGGAAAAAATGTTACAAAAAAAACAACATAAAAATCAATTAGGAAAATTTTAGAAATGAGATGATATGACAAAAAGATGATTTGAAAAGGAAATTGACAAACCCCAGATACATTTTTTTGTGGAAAACTTTTAAAATATTTATAATTTTATAAATGAAGCCTAAAGTAGAAAAGATAAAAGAATGAAAAAGCACCATGGGGTGAAAGTGGACCCATCACCATGAAATCCCCTGAAAAGCATATATCATGCCATCCAGAAGACTTCAGGATTTGTTCACAGAGTTGATGCTGCTGTCCTGTGAATGCTGGGGAAACTTTAAAACACAGAAAATCATATGCAGATCAAACACGGAATTGTCCGGTTGGCAATCTTTTCTCCCTCTTTGGTGTGCTCTTGGACAAAGAATGACCAGACACACCAACAGATAGCAAGGCCAGCACAAAACGAAGTTTGTTGAGGAAGAACAAGATAGGTTTACAGAGCAAGAGCAAGATACATTCATCACAGATGGTGAACTGTTGTAACAAGAGGCCCTGGTTATGGTCTGGGTCCTGATTTATATTGTCTGGATTGGTCCCTCCTCATGGTACAAACATTGTCATTGAATCACTTTCATGGACAGTTAATGACATGATAATTAGCCTTAGGTTACTCTAGATCATTTTCCAGATCCTTTTGTTCCTGGGCTGTCTGGGCCAGTGGCTGAGGAATTCCCTGCGTTCTTTTACAGATTGGCAGGGAGCTCCTCCTTCCTCCAGGTGTGGCAATTGCTCAGACTAGTATCAAGGTGAGGCATCACCAAGGTGAGGTGCCCGCCCTTGTGCTTCTTCCCCAGGTGTGGCAATTGCTTGAGGCAGCACCAAGGAGGGGTGCCTGCTTTCATCCCTATGATAGCCAGAGGTCCAACAAGTTCCAATATCCATTGCATTAATCTACAAACTTAACTTTCAAAATTTACTAATAAAATTAAGAATTATTTATTACAAGATACAATTGCCAAGCTAAAGGAAAAATCTTTCTTCCTTTAGCTTTCCCATCTACACTTACATTAATTATTGTCTTGATCCTTATTGTTTAAACTCAGCTCCAATAAATGCTTTATATTCTTAATTCCTGTTAGCAAACTAACAGTTATAATTTAAACTGAAAAATGTTCATTAAGGGACAAAACTTGATGGGACAACATTGTGTATCTTTGCCATTCCCACTTGATACATATCACTTTAATAGAGTTCTGTGCAATGTTATGGGTTATACGAAATAGTTTTTTAGGTTGAGAAGTTCTTAGTTGAGTGAAGGTACATATTGGGCTAGAGCTACTTGATGAAATTAAAAATTTGTACACTAGATATTGTTTTTAAGCGTTTTCTTGCAGCAATGGTTAGACTAAGCACATGTTGAATTATTAAATATTCCTCAAAAAAGGAAAAATATTCCAATAATTACAGAAATTTAAACTAGGTTACAATGAAGAGCTTTATTCTGAGAAAATTCTACCTATCATTATGTGGTTAAAAACAATGCCATGTTCCTGGAATGCACACAGATGCTGGCAGTAAAGAATACTCTTTTATAAGAATACTCTTTCAGCATGCCGTGAAAACTGTTTTGGTGACAGAAAAAGGAGAATCATCCTTGAAAAATAAAATAAGATATACAAAATGTCAAAGTTTAGGGATGTGGATAACAAAGCTTAGTTTAAAAAAAGAAGTAATTTATAGAAATGTGTCAAATAAATAAGCCCTGCATGTATACAGCTATATTTCTCTAAACTTAGTTGCTTTATTTAATGTTATAAATATATTAACTAACCAATTTATTAATTCTTATTGATTTTTAAATGTTAAAAATGAAATAAAACTTAGTAAGAAATATTTTATGTGAAAATAGCACCGCAAAATATGTAATCTGTCAATAGAGGAAAACTGTTGAAGCGTATACTATTGTGTTGTTAAAGGTCAACACCAAATCCCAGTTTAGCTGGCTGCAGTTGAAGAATCTCTCTTCCCCTATGAATAAATTGAGAGATCTACACCAAGGGAACCATCTTTCTAGAAGTGAAATCAAGGAATGTTTGACACAGCAGAATAAAATATTTTAATTCTTTTTTTAAAGAGAAAATAAATACTAGTCTAATAGATATTTTCTTCCTAGGAAAATATGATATGCTGCGAAATATTTTCACTTTTTCTCTTATTTAACAGCATTTTATTAACAATAAAAGAGTAGTCATAATACATGCAGTAAATCAATCATTTAAAAACCATTTGATCTATAATTGTATATTTACCTTTTTTGTGTTTTTGCTTTTTATTTTGTAAAGTTCGCACTAACATTTTTAACATACACTAATTGTAAACAAAAAAATTGAAACATAAAATGTGAATTCATAGTGAATTTTGGATATAATGTAAATTTCTACATCTACATCTACAGTTAAATTTAAAGAAATTTATGTAACCTGAAAAATCAGTTATTTTAAAATCAAGAAAAGGTAGCAGATTAGAATATGTTATTACACACACTTTAAAATATAAGCTGTGAATGTTTAAAAATCATTCATAGCTTATGAAATTGTTGCATTTATTTTGAAAAAAATTCTTTAAACTATGCATGTTTTGATTTTATATTAAAGAACAAAATTTGAAAAGTAATTAAAATATTTATGAATTATTTACTTGATGGTTCATGATACCAAGCTCTTCTGGAATATTAGTATGAATATAAGATCTGCTCACATATATCATTATGGGAATTTTGTTTAAATATTGGCAAACAGGAAATTTAGTTATATACTGTGAGAAAGAGTTTTATTAAATATTCAGCTTGGACAGCTTTGTGTGAACCCCACAGACAGCACATTGCTCATAAATCCTCAGATACTGTCACTGGCTTTGTCTGTTCCATGTGACTGACATGTCGACTTCTATTTCTGCATCTGAAAATCCCTGATGAATCTGTGTTCTGTGTGTCCTGATATCTTAATCTCACTCAAAAATGAAACAGAACATTTTGGACAACTTTTGACTTGCTGAATTTTGAGGTCAGAAGGGATTAGTAAAACTTTTTTATTTATAAATATATAGAAGGGAATGGAGAAGTTCCGAAGTTTTAAGTGGCTAAATTATTCCAAGGTCAAGTTGACTTAAAAAAACTAGAATGTATTTAACTGTTAGTTTCTACTTTGACATTTCCTTTTATTTTCTTCCTGCAAGCTAAGAAAAGAAGAAAAGTCAGTCAGGCGAACTATAGTATATATTTTTAAATGCCACCACCTACACCTTTCCTTGTTCACCGGCCTCTCTGCATTACTAGTAGTGAGTGGGTTTCAGCATTAAGAGAGGCCAAAAATAGGCTGGATATAGAACTAGAGCTTTGCTCAGGTTTGCCTCAGGAAAGTCACTTCAGCAAAGCCAACAAATCAGTTATCGTGTGCTAAGTTTCCACAGCAGGCAAACCACTATGTGAAGTTGTCTGGGATAAATAAAAAACATGAAGGAGCAACATCCTAGACTTTGAAGAATTTATGTTTTGGTTATAAAACTAAAAAGAAATAACTAAAATATAAATAGACAAAGCTGTTTGTGTGTGTTTGTGTGTGTGTGTGTGTGTGTGTGTCTCCAGAAAGTAAAGTAATACTTGAGGAATTATGCAGACCTCTTAAAACAATATAAAAGCCAGCTTGACTGGGATGCACTTACCAAATATGGTACCATTTGAGTATTGACATATGTAATAATAATAGCAGATTTTTGAATAAATTCTACTTTTTTTTTTATTTCAGCATAATATGGGGGTACAGATGTTTAGGTTACATGTGTTGCCCTTGCCCCCCCCCTCAGTCCAACTTTCAAATATGTCCATCCTATTGCGTGGTGTGCACTGCACTCTTTGTGTATGCATATACCAGTCCCCTCCTCTCTCCTCCCCCTCCCCCCTGCCCAACATCCAATAGATGTTATTCTTATATATGCACTTATGTGTTGATCTGTTAATACCAATTTGATGGTGAGTACATGTGGTGCTTGTTTTTCCATTCTTGGGATACCTCACTTAGTAGAATGTGTTCTAGCCCTTTCTAGGAGTATATAAGAGGTGCTATATCACCATTGTTTCTTAAAGCTGAATAGTACTCCATGGTATACATATACCACAGTTTATTAATCCACTCATGTATTGATGGACACTTGGGTTGTTTAAAGTAAATTCTACTTTTTGAATAAAGTAGAATTCATGTGGA
>CAUYSK010105098.1:0-25848 GCA_963575035.1 Avahi laniger
TATAAATTTTACTAAAGAGTGAACTTCATACATCTATCCCAGCAAACTATAAATGATATGTAGAATTCTGGTATTTATTCTCAATTCCTAAGTTTTTTGTTCTTAATTAACTTTTTACCTGTTCTTAATTTGTTTTTTGAATAGATTAACTGTTTAAAAATCCAAGATACTTAATAACCCCTCACAGACACCCAATGCCACTGCCTAAAGGCAACCAGTGTTATCAACTTCGGCTATTTTATGCATTTACAATACGGTTTTTTCACTCCATTTTGCACAAATAATAGCACACTATACCCAATTCTGCCCCTTGCTTTTTTTTTCTCTTGGTAGTTTATTTTAGAAATCATTTCACATCAGTATAGAGAACATGCCTCATTCTTTTTTCATTAATATATTTGCCTATTATAGGAATGTGTCATAATTTTTAAACCAGTATTCTACTGACAGCAATTTAGGTTATTTCCACTCTTTTACTACTACAACTTTGTACAAACATCTAATATTTTTTCAATTTAGGAATTAATGACTCAGCCAAGTATGAGTAAAATTGTCTCTGCTCTGGTCTGGATTCCTTTCTGTCTGGAATTGTCCAAAGTTCTGCTCACTCTAAGTTCTTGTGACAGGATGTTTCCTTTGTTAAGACTCCTTTCTCCATCTCTGCTTATGAATTATCCAAAAGCAAGTACCAAGTCGTATCATTTGTAAAGCGTTCATTCCTTTAAGAAGTTATGTAAAAATAACTTAAAACCTTGTTTTTTACAGAAGGGTTTTGCATTATTCACCCTTCGGTTCCAAGTACATTCTGCTCTTTCTAGGACATGGAAACAGCAACGGCATGGGAAGGCTGTCTTAAACTCTGCCATCTCTGATGGACAGAAGGCGATTCTACACGTTCCTGCCAAGCATTAAAGCACAGGCCCCTGGGCCGCCTTTGCACTTGCTGTTCTCTCTTCTGTCTTCCTGGAATGCTCTTACCCTTCATAAACTCATGGCTTGCTTCCCCACCTCTTCAAGGGCTCTGTTCAAATGTCCCCTCTTCAAAGTCCTGCCTTGTCTAACCTGTAACTCATAATCTCTCTTGCCTTGCTTTTTCTTCATGTCACCACGACCTGATATATGTAGGCGTTTGTGTTGCCCTTTCTTGAAATTCAATCTCTGTGAAGGCAGAATCGTATTTGGTACTGTATCTCCAGAACCTAGCTACCCAGTCAGTAAATTTTTGTTGCCCTATCAGTGTATAGATACTATCCCAATTCTGGAGACAAATTTTATAATATTATATGAAAGGGAGATGAAAATGTATAGTGATACATAAATGCAAGGCATTATTACCGTCTGAATTTAATTTTGTTGGTTGGATCCACAGACAAGAAAGAGAAATACAAATTGAACCAATGCAGCTCTGTCGATCCCTGCCTAAAACTTTGTTTCTTTAATTCAGTTCGTATTAAGTGTCCACACACTCTGCCTCAAAAAATACTTACCCTAAGTAACTTAATGCTGAAAAAGGTTAAGTAATTTCCCCAAGCTTCCCTGGCAGTCAAACCAGAGATGTGACGCACTCTCAAGGTTGGATTTAACCTTTCATGATAATACAGACGTTTGAAGCAAGCAGCGACGACACCTCTGCCCTAGAAAGCAAACTGCTACCTGTTTTGACTCACACTGGCATCAGAGGACAAGCTTTGCTCAACCGCCACAGGAACTTCCGGTTTTTTAAAAATCCCTGGCGCCGAGCTCATGACGTCAACCGCGTAGAACAAGGTGTCCCCGCGCCGTCCTGCTCTTCCAATGACCTTCAGAGCTGCGGAGACGTCGGCGAACGGAAGTCCTGTGCCTGCTTTTACTTGTCATGCGCAGAGGCTAGCCCCGCCTCCAGACTTCCGTTCTTCTTCTTCGGAGAAACCGCTGTGCTCTTAGTGGATCTTCGCAGTTCTAGGCGTCGACCCGCAGTGTGCTTGCGATGCCGCGTGGAAGCCGAAGCCGCACCTCCCGCATGGCCCCTCCGGCCAGGTGAGGCCATCGCAAGGTTTGGGGTCGAAGCGTGGGCGTCTGGACCCCACCGGCGCCGTGACGCAGAGGGAGGCCGCAGGCGGGGGCGAGCGGAGGCCGACCGCGCCGTGGGCCCGTCTTAGCGGGTCCAAGGGGATTGTGTTCAGACGGTATGCTAGGAGTCTAGGGAAGGAATTCACTTATGGAGAAAAACTTATTATCCAAAGGACGGGAAAGACATAAAGTTATGGCCGGAGGCCACTTGATAAGTCGTAACCTTTTGACCTAGCCTTATTTGGGGGAAGAGCACGCAAGGAAATAATCAAAATATGGGCAGAGGGAGCATGATCCATGTGAAAAATTTTAAAGCAGTGCTGGACATATTAGTGAAATTGTTGAAAACATCCAAATGTCCTACAGATAGGGAGTAGTTGAAATTGATTTTGGTGTAATAGTCCAGACAAATCACTTTCGCTGGGCTTCCGTTTTCTAATCTGTTAGTGAGGGAATTGGGCTAGTTTCTTTCCCCAGAAGACCGCCTTTAAGTCCTGATTCAGATGTTACTGGCTTAGTGAGACTTTTCTTGATCATCCTAAAATTGAGATATCCCACATTATACTCCCCCTCTTGTGATATTTCTTCCCTAACACCTAATATGGTATGACTTTTTTTTTTTTTTTTCCTTTTAAGAGACTTTCTTTTAAGGGATCTTGCTCTGTCCAGGCTGGCACTCAGGGGTTCACTGCAGCTTCCACCTGGGCTCAAGCAGTCCTTCTGCCTTAGCCTCCCCAGTAGCTGGTACTGCTATAGGCATGTGCCACCACGTAGTCTCTACAAAACATTTTTCGTAGAGATAGGGTCTTGCTATGTTGCTCAGGCTGATCTTGAACTCTTGACCTCAAGTGATCAATCCTCCCACCTCAGCCTCCCAAAATGCTGGGATTACAGGCGTGAGCCACCACACCCAGCCTAACTTTTAATATTCTATTATTTTTCATGAAACTTTGGGATAACTTCTTCAGAGATACTGCTGGCTATGTGAATACATGGAAATTATTGCAAAAAAGTAGGAAAAAATAGTTTATACTTGGTGATTATAATCTTAACAAAAGATTAAAAAGATAAAGTGACGTAAATAGTTCTTAAGTTGACAATTTCCAAAACTGGTTGGGAGAGGGAACTTCATACTTTTTGTTCTTTTGTTTCACAGCCGGGCACCTCAGATGAGAACTGCACCCAGGCCAGCACCAGCAGCTCAGCCACCAGCAGCAGCCCCACCATCTGCAGTTGGCTCACCTGCGGCTGCACCCCGGCAGCCAGGTCTGATGGCCCAGATGGCAACCACTGCAGCTGGTGTGGCTGTGGGCTCTGCAGTTGGGCACACACTGGGTCATGCCATGACTGGGGGCTTCAGTGGAGGACATAATGCTGAGCCCTCAAACCCTGACATCACTTACCAGGTAAGATTTTGGGCAGCATTTCCCTTCCATGGGTGTATTTTATGAGAAAACCTAGTTGTTTTTAAGTTCTTTATGTGTAGGAATTGTCTTCAATTTTAGAATCCACAATGCTTTTATAGACAATGGGTTATCAAAAGCCACATTTGGCAGTTGAGTTAGTGCCTTAGGCCGGCATCAACATGTACCATACAAATCATATTTATTCCCAAGGAGTAGAATCATAACAGTCCAACTTGACTCACTACAAAACAACCATTTCCCACATTGAATATTTTATCTTGGTGATACTTCCTACCAATCACATCTTAATCTTAGTTAAGTAATCAGAAATCTCTTTAATAACTTTGTGCTCTGTGATCTTTTACCTCACATTTGCTATTATCTCTCTTTCTGAGGTATGTGGATTTTCTTTTCTAATGTGCATGGGTGTATACTCTTGTATTTCTGGTGTACTTGAAATTCTCATCCATCGATTTTTCTGTAATAGTCCCATTTTCATGAAGGTTCTCTGAGCCATTTAGTCATGAGATGCACAGATAACCATTCCACTTTATTTGCATCTTTGTTCTTGAATCTGATTGCAACTGGAATTTTGTTAAAACTTGTTTGCTTTCTGCCTTCACATTTTTTTCATTTTTGATGTTGATAGAAATTTTATTTGCATCTGGTTCTAGTTCTGTTTCCCCAGTTAACTGCAAAGACAATGGATAATGCCTTTTGTCTAGGTATGAATATGATTTCCTTTCTCAACAGTTTTGAATGTTTTGTCTTTGCAGGAGCCTCAGGGAAGCCAGCTGGCACAACAGCCGCAGGTTGGCCCTTGCTTCTATGAGATAAAACAGTTTTTAGAGTGTGCCCAGAACCAGAGCGACCTAAAGCTCTGTGAGGGTTTCAGTGAAGTGCTGAAACAGTGCAGACTTGCAAACGGTAGGTGATTTTTTGAATTTAGATCTGCTTGATTCATGGTGGGATTCCTAGACCCTGTAGAACTTAGGAGTCTGTGTTTAATAAACAAACTGACAAGTTAGAAGAGATTTTATTTAAGTTTCCCTAGGAATAATTTAACTCTTCTAACAAGGAGTTAGTCCACAGGTTTTAGTCATTGCCTTAAGCTTTTACCAGTTGTGTTCCTAATCTGTTTCTCCCTTAAGATGGTATAAATCAGTATGCTATTAATAGATCTTATTATGATTACTGCATGTGAGTGATCGCCTAGCCTTAAGGCCATGAATATAAAATTATAGTCCGTTTTCACCAAAATCCGGGAATGGACATAATGATATATTATTGGCATCGTTTATACCTAATTGAGAAAGGATTCACTAAATCCCTCAGTGGAACTCTTGAGATTTAGGGTCTCTGGAATGTTGGCAGTCATCTGTTTTATAGAATTTCTTCCTGTTGGCCTAAGAATTCACCATCTATTAAAATGCTTATTTTCATTTTCCCACCTTCATTTAGGTAGGAATTAGGGGAGAAGTTAGTCCTTGCAGGTGGTTGAACTGTGGAATTAAGAGATTGCACGTCCAGGTTTATCAGAAGTCTTTGGTGAAACTACATCTAATACCAAAGAGGCTAAATTTCTGCTTTCAGGATTCTCTCCCTAGAAGCACATATGCCTGTGTTTTCTCAATTGTGGCAAGTGTAGAGTTGAAGTTTTGTTAGTCGCAGGAAGCCTTCAATAGCTTGCAAAAGAAACCAGTGACTTTTGGCTGTTTGTCCCTCCTTTCACGATTTGGAAGGCTTCTGTTTTGTTGAGAATATGCAGCTAGTACTCTTCTGACTTAACTTTTTCTATTTCCAGGATTATCCTAATCAAGAAGTTCAAACTGAAGAAATGAAAAATCGGCTCTCAAGAGCAAGTTAAGTTAGTAATTGATAGTGAAAGTATAAAGTGTAAAATCATCAGTTAAACCTCTCCTCTGTCATTTAATAGCTTCCTTGATTCAGAATTGCAGTGGAAGAGGGTGTTCTTACTATGTAGTTCATTGAGATGGTAAAGAATGGGGGGCTGGGCAACTGTTGGTTGGTGTGGCCTCCTTAAACCAGCTGTTGTGATGTTATTTGCAAGGTAATTAAATAAAGTGATTTCGTTCCATGATGTGTCTGTTTTGTTTTTTTTTTTGTTTTGTTTCATAGCTCACTGCAACTTCAAACTTCTGGGCTCAAGCGACCCTCCTGCTTCAGCCTCCTGAGTAGCTGGGGCCACAGTGGCTAATTTTTCTATTTGTTATAGAGACGGCATCTTGTTCTTGCTCAGGCTGGCCTCAAACTCCTGGCCTCATGTAGTCCTCCTACCTGGGCCTCCCACAGTGCTAGGATTCCAGGCGTGAGCCACAGTGTGTATCCTCAACATGTCTTTTAAGTTAAATCTATTATGTAGTCTCCAAGTATTGAATAAGCACCCATCCAGAGGATCTGACAGCTCCCTGGGGAGTTATGTAAGGAGTAGTTCGCTAGCAAACCTGCTGCTCAATAAAAAAGTTCCAGTTGCTACTGGCCTAGAATTCAATAAACTGAGCAGTAGCAGGAAACTGTTTATAATACTATTTTAATCAGGTTAACGATAAAGGAAACGCGGGAATAGACCTATTATTGGGTGGGTTCCCTGTGGCCAGGTCAGCACTGCATGTCACTGTTCCCTAGTATTTCCAATTAATTGGTTGCAGATGAAAACCATTTTCTTGATATAGGCAGTTCCCTTGCAGGTGTTTTTCTTCTACTTAAGGCATTGTAGCCTCCTTTCCTAGAAGACTCAAGCTAGCTGCATTCACTCACTTCGTGTCAGGGAAGGACTTAAGACAATGAATGGACTTTTCTAAAGTGAACCCATCCCTCATAGCTCAAAATTTCATTCTGTTAGGAGTTGATCTCTAGCCTACGTTTTGCTCTGCAGTTTTCATACTTTGAAAAGTACATATCAAGCTGGGCACAGTGGCTCATGCCTATAATCCTAGCACTCTGGGAGGCCGAGGTGGGTGGATGGTTTGAACTCAGGAGTTTGAGACCAGCCTGAGCAACAGTGAGACCCCGTCTCCACTAAAAATGTAAAGAAATTAGCTGGACAACTAAAAATACATAGAAAAAATTAGCTGGGCATGGTGGTGCACACCTGCAGTCCCAGCTACTGAGGAGGCTGAGGCAGGAGGATTGCTTGAGCCTAAGAGTTTGAGGTTGTGAGCTAGGCTGATGCCACGGCACTCTAGCCTGGACAACAGTGAGACTGTGTCTCAAAAAAAAATGTACATTTTATAAGTTCCATTATCTGATTTGTATTCCTTTCAAGTTTCAGAGACCTCCATTATTACTGCAAGGCAAGTGGGGTTCTGGTAAAGGAACAGATTATTCAGCTGCGGCTCCCTGTCCTCATCTGTATTCATGGAGTGTCTCACTCTGCCTGAATGCTCAGTTCCTGAAAGGGGCCAAGACTCCACGCCCTGAGGACCTGAATGACCACAAACAATTCACTTGTGGCCAGGCCCCAAGGATAGTCCCTCCTGGATTTATAGTAGGGTCCTTTGCTCATTTTCCTGGAGGCTTAGGACATCTGAGAGTCCACAGTGTTAATGCCCAGGTGCCCCTTGTGTCCAGGGTATAATGGTGTATGGTGGGTATCCAAATATTGCTGAATCACTCAAAGAAAAATGAACTACTGACACAAAAATGTAAGAGTGGCTGGTCTGTCCTCTGCCTGTTAGGAGTCGTGGCCATAAGGAGAAGGTCATGGAAGAATGCACTTGGTGCACTGGCCTTCTGCACTAAGGTCAGAAGGGATTTTTGTGATGCATTGAAAATACAGTTGGCCCTCTGAAACCCAGAGTTCTGCATCTGTAGATTCAACCAACTGAGGATGGGAAAAAATACTTGGTGGGGGGAAAAATGGACAGTTGCTTGTATACTGAACGTGTACTGACTTTTTTTTCTTGTCATTATTCCCTAAACAATACAGTGTAACAACTATTTACATAGTATTAGGTATTATAAGTAATCTAGAGATGATTAAAGTATATGAGGGGCTATGCATAGGTTATCGGGAAATACTATGCCATTGTATATAAGGGAATTGAGCATCTGTGGATTTTGGTATCCACGGGGATCCTGGAACCACTCCCCCAAAGATACCTTATAAGCCAGCAAGAGTCAAATCTGTAGCTTAGGCAACCAAAGCAAAATTGGACAAATAGGATCACATCAAGCTAAAAAGCTTCTGCACAGCAAAGGAAACAACAAAGGGAAGAGACAACCCACAAAATGGGAGAAAATATTTGCAAACTACCCATCTGACAAGGGATTAATAACTAGAATATATAAGGAGCTCCAACAACTTGATAGGAAAAAAATCAAATAATCTGATTAAAAACTGGGCAAAGGATCTGAATAGACATTTCTCAAAAAAAGACATACAAATGGCCAACAGATATATGAAAAATGCTCAACGTGATTGGTCATCAGAGAAATGCAAGTCAAAACCACAATGAGATATCTCACCCCAGTTTAAGTGGCTTTTATCAGAAAAACAGGCAATAATGAATGCTGGCAAGGATGTGGAGAAAGGGGAATGCTCATACAATCTTAGTGGGAATGCAAATTAGTGCAACCATTATGGAGAACAGCATAAAACTCAAAAAACTAAAAAGAGAACTACCACTTTACCCAGCAATCCCACTGATAGGTATTTATCCAAAAGAAGGGAATTTAGTATATTGAAAAGATATCTACATGCCCACGTTTATTGTAGCACTATTCACAATAGCCAAGTTTTGAAATCAACCTAAGTGTCCATCAATGAATAAATAGATAAAGAAATTGTGGTACATATACACAATGGAAATATTATATAGCCACAAAAAAGAACGAAATCCTGCCATTTGCAACAACATGGATGGGACTGGAGGACGTTATGTTAAGTGAAAGAAGCCAAGCACAGAAAGACAAGTCTCAAAGGTTCTCACTCATACGTGGGCACTAAATATTAAAAACAATCGATCTCATGGAGACTGAGAATAGAATGACAGTTACCAGAGGTTGGGAAGGGTAGCAGGGAAGGAGGATAAAGTGGGGATGGTTAATGGATGCAAAAATACAGATAGATAGGATGAACAATATTTGACAGCACAACAAAGTGACTGTAATCAACAAGTTAGGGTGTACTTTAAAATAACTAAAAGAGTGGAATTGGAATGTTCCTAACACAAAGAAATGATACATGCCTGAGATGATGCATACCCCAATTACCCTGATTTGATTAATTCATGTTGTATGCCTGTATCAAAACAACACATGTGCCCTACAAAGATATACAACTATTATGTACCCATCATAATTAAAAATAAATATTTAAAAAATCTGTAGCTTAGAATCTGAGGGTAAAAATAGTCCTATTAACAGTAAGTATTAAGAAAAGGAAGAGTTCCGGAGTTTTCATCCTTGGAGAATTTGCATTTCAATGTGTTGTATTTCAGCAAGTTGGAGGCCTTTATGCTTAGAGCTCATACACTGAAGTCTTTTTGAGCTCCTTTCTATATAACAATTCAGCAAAAACTTCCCCCAGGGGGAAACAAACAGATGGTCAGCATGGTATGGAAAGAGCACTGCCATTCACACAACATCGGGTTAATCCAGGCTCTCCTACTCACCTACTTGGTGACCTTGAGCAACTTACATTCTCTTTAAAGTTTGCTTAATACCAGAGTTTTGGGGTCCAGGTCAGATTGTGTTTGAAGGGCTTTGTAAAATGCTAATCAAATAGGTATTTGGGCTCAGCTCCTGTGTAAAGCACTGTATTACCCACCCCACAATTTAGAATATTAATAGAATTAAGGATTTGAAAAAAGAATGAGGGAGAGCAATAAAGAATGAGTGTCTACCGTGTGCCAGCATGTTGCATACATTATTTCCAATTCTGTCAGCCTCTTAAAGTAGAATCATACTGATGAGAACCCTGACCTGAACTTGGATGACGTAGGAGTCCATATGCCCTTCCCGGGCCCATGGTACTTCTCCCAGTAGAAATTGCAGGCTGAAAACAAAATGGGTTAAAGAAGGTTCTTTAGATGACATTATTACGGAGGGCAGATCAGAGATGGATTCCTGAAGGGGAAGTTCCCTAACCTTTAAGGTCTGCATTATGTAGGGCAGCCAAACTGGGCCTGAGTGGGCCCCGATGTCTGGGTCCCTGCGACAGCCAGGGCTGTCAGCTGCAGCAATCGTGTGCTGAGGCATTCTCCAGGGTCTTGCTCTCAGCACACATGGAAATTAAAATCACTTCCAGAGAAGCAAGTGTGTTCCCCACAGGCTGGCTTTGTCTCCTCAGGGCCTGGAGGCCAAGTGAGCCGTAGAGGGAAGACTGGTCACCTCATGCTGTCCTGCCTGGTCCCAGGCCACCCGAGCTTCCCTCACCCTCCACCAGAGGTCACCCCCTGATGAGACTCGGCCCCATGCCCTGTCCCTGCTGAGCCTTGGCCTGTATCCCGGGTTTGCAGTTGTGATTTATTTTTGGCACGTCAGCCTTCAGTCATCAAGTAGCAAAACCCAAAAGAAGAACAGCAAGATATCTTACTCTGGCCACAAGTGTCTGCTTGGGACACGGCTTCTGCCCTCTCTGGTCCCCTCTCCCCGAGGGGCTCTGGGACCTTTGGGATTCTTGTCAAGCTCGTTACAGGGCCCGCAAGGACCTAACGGTGAGTAGCTAGGCCAGCAATGGACAAAAGCCAGCAGCAGGCGGAGAGACAGGAGGCTGTGGGGTGGAGAAGACAGAAACCCCCAAATTCATTAGATCCATTTCTCTTCTCTGCTGAAGGCAGATGGACCTGGGAGAGTGGCCAAATTGACTCTCCAAACTCCCCTCTGGGGGTTTCCTACAGAAAGTGGGTCCCTGTGGCTATGTTTGGACTTTCAGAGTTTGGGGGAGGGATGCTATGTTTCACAAAGGACCTGGCCACCTGTTCCCATTTGGAGACCCTCTCCAAAGGGGTCTTGGAAAATTTGTGAGGGATGGGTGGGACAGCAGACAGAGGCACAGAGTTGGCCCCATTCAGGCTTCAGAGCAGGGGATGGGGCAAGATAAACATTCTCCCAAGCCCACCCCCGGGAAAGGCGAGTGCAGCCAGAACTTGGCCAAGCTGGCTGTGCCAGGGAAGGGAGGCCCGGGCCCAGGATGGCATCGGGCGGGTGGGGGTGGTGGGCTACAGATACACTTTCTGCCCGTGGAGGGCTGGGGAGGGGAGGAGGTTGGTGCTGCTCAGCTCTGGGAGGTGAGGGACACAGATGCTCGTCTTAGGAACCTAGGACTTGCCAGGAAATAGGCTTGTTTTGTGGGGCATAGAGACTCCTGGGCCCCCTCAGGTCGCTGATGGGGCAGAGGAGGCTCGTGGGCAGCCCAGTTGCCTGCTACTGAGAGGACTTGCTGTTCTAAACCTTCCCCTGGTAACCAGGCACCCAGTAGTGAGGACACCAGGATTCCTGGAACAGCCAGGCCGATCTCCGAGGCAGCCAAGGCTGCCGCTTGGCTGGTCAGCAGATTGGCTCCTTTGAGAGGCCAGGCCTTCCTGGGCCCAGAAGGAGTGGGGGAAGCGGGGCAGGAGGCAGCTTTGGTCCTGAGGAGTGGCAGGGTGTGCCTGTTTTCTACCTGCCACTTCCTGTTTGTTGGTAGATGATTTCCTGCATTCTTCAAATCCTGCATCTGAGGCAGGAGTTCAGTTCCCGGGTCGGAGTCTCTGTGTTCCTGAAGCAAGGCCGGCCAGCTCAGCTCCTCTATGTCCCGCCGGCCTGAGCGTCCTGGCTCTGTACTGCCCCACGTTGCAGCAGTCCCACTCAGGGCTCAGTGGCTGTCATTAGCTAGGATGTGGGGCATCTTGCCAGCAGGACCCTGGACCAAAGGCATTGCTGCCCAAACATCAGCTCACATCTAGGGAGCAGTGCCTGCTGTGCCTACAGGGGGCACAGAGGGCAGAGATGGCTGGGACATCCTAGAGAAGACCACCCTCCACTGGGGGAGACGACAGCACACGCGACACGCAATACCTGGGCTGGGTCCAGGACTCACCCACCCAGCTCTGCCTCCCTCAGAGCACGGGGCACAGTGCTCGGCAAAGAGCGGGTGTTCAGTGTCTGTTGAATGAGGAAGGAATGAACGAATGAGTGAGCAACTGTAAAATTAATTTATGGACAGATGAGTGAGGAAGGAGCAGGGGGGTGAACCGCAGGAAGCGTGTCCCGGAAGGAGGGGTGTTTTCAGGGTAGGACGGTTACAACTGGGGAAGATGCGTAGAGGCCACAGGGGTGGCATATTAAGAAGGAACTCATGCAGCTTCTCACCTTTTCCTCAAGGGCAGAGAGCAGACAGAGGAACAGCAGGACCAGCCTCAGCTCCTCAGAAAGGAAAGGAAACTGCCCTTTAACTTGCCCTCTGCAGTTTCTTTGTGATTCTTTCTAAAAGCAAGGGCCTGCTGGCTGGTCGGTGCTAACCTTCGGCCTGGCCTGGGCCGGCCCGGCTGACAGTCTGCCGCCCCCGCCTGGAACTGGAAGGAGCCACACGGTCTCCTGGGGACACCAGCTGTACAGCCAGTGGGAAGATGCAGGCGGACTCCTCCCAAAGGCGCAGGCAGTGAGGGGCAGGAGAGTCCAGAAGAAGGGAAGCCGGTTAACCCCAGGGAAGGGGTGGGTGCCAGAAAGGGCTAGAAAGGAAAGCTGGCCCAATGTTTTCAATTTACATTTATTTCGCACATTCACCGCAGGCCACCCTTGTGCCAGGAGATGTAGGGGTGCATGAGAAGCAGCTCAGCCCTCCAGGGACACATCCCCTGGGGCAGGAGGCTGACAGCTTCTTTCTCCACCCCCCTACCCCCCCCAGAACCCCTCGGAGTCACCCCTGCGGAGCTGAGCATGACTCGGGACGAGGCGCTGCCCGACTCCTACTCCGCGCAGGGCTTCTATGAGAATTATGAGCCCAAGGAGATCCTGGGCAGGTAAGGCCCAGACTTTCCCCGCGAAGTGCTGGCCTGGGCTCCAGCAGGCCCAGCGGTCTCTGCTCCACCCTGAGGACTGACCCATTTCCATCCCCAAAGCAGTGTCCACTTGGAGAATCCCTGGGTTTGGGGTCCTGCCCTCCTGCAGCCAGGACAGATGAGGAGGGTATGAGATCAGAGACCTCTCCCAGCAAAAAGTTCCCCGGTGCTGTTGACAAGCACGTCCAAACCCAGCTCTGGGCCAGGGTCAGGGACAGGGATCAGAGGGAAGGCCGTGGTCCTGAGTGTGTGCTGCTTCCTTTCATGTGCTGAGGAAGGGTCCTCCGCTGGGAGTCCAGAGGCCTGAGACCAGGCTTATTACTCATCAGCTCTGGGCAAATCACCCCTCTGTGTCTTTCTTTCATCGTCCACCATCCCCAAAAGTTCACAGGATTTGGGGGAAAGTGTAACTCACATAACAAGGCAGAACGTCTCTGCTGCGGCCTGGACCTGGGACTCCCCCTGGGGCGAGGGGCCCCAGAGGCCATCTGTCCTCTGCACCCCCAGGGGCGTTAGCAGTGTGGTCAGGCGCTGCATCCACAAGCCCACGTGCCAGGAATATGCCGTGAAGATCATCGACGTCACCGGTGGCGGCAGCTTCAGCTCCGAGGAGGTGCAGGAGCTGCGGGAAGCCACACTGAAGGAGGTGGACATCCTGCGCAAGGTCTCAGGTCACCCCAACATCAGTGAGTGATGGCCCCAAGCCACAGCAGGGTGCTCCACATGACTCTGCCCTGGTAACCCAAATCTGGGATTGTGGCCCCACCGCACAGCTAGCTAGAACTATCCAGAGCGTCTCCCGTGCCCTGAGGCTCGAGGTTCCCAGCTCCACCCTCACTGCTCCCACAGAGAGGGTCCCAGGCTGGGGGTGGATGCGGGTGGGGGAACGGGAGTTTGAAGTCCCCGGGCTGCCCACACCCCTGGTTGGCCTCCTTTTAGCAGCGTCCTGATTCCCCCCTCAGCTTTGGCAGTTAGCACACAGCAGCCTCCATCCCCGTGCTCCCCCGTGCCCCGGCTGCCCCTACCTGGGCTCCCCTGCTACCCGAGACGAGCCAGCCATTTCCATTTCAGTACAGCTGAAGGACACTTATGAGACCAACACTTTCTTCTTCTTGGTGTTTGACCTGTAAGTACCCAGCCCTGGAGTCAGCCACAGCCTGGGGCCTCTCGGAGAACCTTCCACTGTGGTCCCCCAGCCAGCGCTGTCTGGAGTCCAGCAGCCACCCCCGCACTGTGGATACCAGGGAGGAGCACAGATGCTTTAGGCAGGTCAGCCCCTGGGCTCTGGCTGCCAGGTTTGGAAACCTGGGTCCACCACTTACGGGCTGGATCGTTTCTTTACGTATCAGTTTTCTCACTGGTATTACAGCAGTAACAACAGCACAGTGACTGGCACAATGTAAATGCTAATAATTATCAACTACGGTGACAACGATGACGGTGGGTCACTTGATATTTATTCCGGACACTGAGGATACAGCAATGAAAAGACATACAAGGTCCCTGACCTGTAGTTACGTACGTGGACAGTAGTCCCCGCTCACCCGCAGTTTCGCTTTCTGAGGTTTTAGTTACCCGCCATCAACTGTGGTATGAAAATGGGTGAGTTCAGCACATTAAGATGTATTGAGAGAGACAGAGATACCACATTAGCATAATTTTATTACAGCATATTGTTATAATTGTTCTATTTTATTATTGTTGTTAATCTCTCACTGTACCTAATTTATAAATTAAAGCACTTTACCATAGGTTTGTACGTATAGGAAAAAACATAGTACATATAGGGTTTGGTACTATCCGAGGTTTTAGGTATCCACTGGGGGTCTTGGAACGTATCCCCTGCAGCTAAGGGGGGACTACCGTAGAGATATATAAAGCAGAACAGGGGCAAGAAGAGAGACAGAGAGAGAGACAGGGGCTTCTTTCGACAGAGCGGTCAGGAAAGGCTGTCCAGGAGGGGACTTGAGCAGAGACCGGGATGAATGAGGGAGGGATCAGAGCAAAGGCCTGGAGAAAGACCTTGCAGCAAAAGAGCGAGCCAGGACATGGGCCCTGCAGCTGGATGGGCCGGCATGTTCCAGGCAAGGGGAAGGGATGGAGTTAGGCGTGAAGGGGGTGGAGTGAGCTTGTGGAGAATGGCTGGATGTGACGTGGGTCAGTACCAAAGACCAGATTCTGCGGCATTTCAGCCATGACCAGGAGCTTGGAGGGCCGAGAGCGGGAGGGTGATGGGATCTGATTTACTTTTCACAAGGATCCCGCTGGCTGTCTGGGGACGAGTGTAAGGAGGGAAGAGTGGAGACAAGGGGGAGGCAGCAGTATCCAGGGGACAGGCAAGTGATCGGGGTGGCACTTGAGGTGTTGTCCAAAAATCAAAATCATCACCTTCATCATCATTCTCTGCTTCTGTACCAGTAGGGTTAGTGCGATGGGCTCCTTATCGCTACACATCAAATGTGAACACACAAAGTGCTCTGGGAACTGTAGTGTCAAGTCTTACCATCATTCTTATTAGAAATGTTCCCAGGGAAGGTAGCTCTTCAGCCCCTGTGCCCCCTCCCCACTGAATTCTCACTACAGAATGTACATCTCTGCTTCGACGTGAGTCATTACTGTAGGGGTGTCTTGATTTCTCCACACAGAACTAATGTAGGGACTGGATATGCTCAGGAAAACTATTAGATTTTGTATTGTTGGCACATTTCATATTGTAGTTCTACTGAGTATGTGGAGAATTATCTGACTTTGATACATGATTTAACTTGGCACGTGTGCGCAATTCAACCGTCAGCTCCAGGAAGACAGGAGCCTGCAGGCGAACCTTGCACAGGCCCTGGTGTTCCCTGGTAAATCTTTGTTCTGCTGCTGCTAATAGCGAGTTCTTCTAGTATCCTTCAAATGAACTAGAATGACAAAAACTAGATTCACACATTGTCTTTTAGGAACAGTACAGATATGGTATAAAACCAAGCTCACTTCTGAGTGACAAATTCTAGGTTGTCTTCTCAAACAGGGCCCCCTCCCTATTCCACCAGCCAGACCCACAGGTTTTCATGCCTCTTCCTGAAGCTGGTCAAAAATCTTCTCCCTTCATTTATTCTCCTCCCCTTTTGCTCTAGGGATCTCACTGCTTTCCCTGGAGGGGCGAGTGGGTGGGGACAGGAGGTATCTTTCCACATTTAACCAAGGGAGACTTTCCTAGGACCCCTCTGGACTCGGCCAGCTGCACCCGTCCAGACTCTGCTCAGTGACACTGTACTGTACACCCCGTGGGGGCAGCTCAGATGTCTTTAACCTTTGAAGAAGCTGCTTGGGGAAGCTATTTTTAATGCTGCCCTGAGGAGCCCTCCAAGGTATAACTAACTAGATTGTTCTAGCAGAAACCTCTTTCTAGATCATCCCAAGGAGATTGAACCATAATTCTTAATCCTACAATGAGCAAACTGCTCTTCAACATTTGTGCAGCCAGTTATTTCCATTTGTTCCCTGGGAAAGATCAGGATACTCGTGTCCTTCTGATCTGGGTCTGGGGCCCTGGGCCAGTGGCTCAGGGTCCCCTTTTCAGCCCCCAGCCCTGACAGATCCCAGTCCATGATGTCACTGCACAGACGGGGGGAACCCTCACCTCCTCTCCAGCCTCCTTTGCTCTTCTTCCATTTCTTCCCAGACAACTTCTCTACTCACTCCCCCAGTTCTCCTCTCCCCAGACTCAGCTCACTCTGCTTGTGGAAGTGTTAGGGTGGGAGACAGCTCTCCGGGAACAAGGAGGTGGTGGTCTTGGGGCCAATCCAGCTGCAAATCCTCTGTCCCCACAGGATGAAGAGAGGGGAGCTCTTTGACTACCTCACTGAGAAGGTCACCCTGAGCGAGAAGGAGACCAGGTGAGTGTCCATTGGCCTCTCTCCCCACCCCCTTCCCAGTGTCCTACTGCCATAGGCACTGAGATCATGCGGGAGTCACCCTGCATTTGTCTGAGCTGCGAGTGTGCATCGCTGGCTTTAGCAGCCTCCTCCTCTCCTGGGCTCAGTCCAGACTAGCCCAGACTGTCCTGAGTCCTCCCCCACTTGCAGTGTGGCCAGCGTGTGAGATTTGGTCTCTCTGCCTCTGCAGAGCGGAAGAGTAACATGCGTCTGCCCCACCCTAGGAAGATCATGAGAGCCCTGCTGGAGGTGATCTGCAGCTTACACAAGCTCAACATCGTGCATCGGGATCTGAAGCCCGAAAACATCCTCCTGGACGATGACATGAACATCAAACTCACAGACTTTGGCTTTTCCTGCCAGCTGGAGCCAGGAGAGAAGCTGCGAGGTCTGGTAACACGGCTTTGGCCTGTGTCAGGGGCTCAGGCTCTCTCACCAATTCTCAGGGACAGAGATTGCCTGGGTTTCCCCCTTAACATAATTTTGCCCCAGAATAAAAACCCTACCATTTAGGTAAAAATCATTACCTGAAGAGGGGCTACGAGTCTCTTCAGGTAAGTCCTCTTCCCAGGAATGAGCTGAGCCAGGCTCCTGTTGCCCACGTTCCAGGCTAGGATGCCTAGATGTGACCAGGGAACCAGTGGGCCCCAACAGTGGCCCTATGAGCCAGTACCCTTCCCTTGCCCTTGGCCCTGAAGTTGGCCGGTATTAGGAGAGTCCCAGCCCAACCACCATTCCTGTCCCATCTCCATTGTTCCTTTGGACTTCCTCTTCTGAGTGTCCCCTGCTGACCTGTCCTGGTGCACCCATTCCTGCAGAGGTCTGTGGGACCCCCAGTTATCTGGCCCCTGAGATCATCGAGTGCTCCATGAACGATGACCATCCAGGCTATGGGAAGGAGGTAGACATGTGAGTGTGTGGTCGGGAGGAGGGACAGGGAAGGGGAGGTGAGCCCATGGCAGGAGCACTTGGCTGGGCAGAGGGAACCGTGGCAACTACAGCCAGACCCCCGACGCTGGCGTGGTGAGCGGCCCTCACACCCCAGGTGGAGCACAGGTGTCATCATGTACACCCTGCTGGCTGGCTCCCCACCCTTCTGGCACCGGAAGCAGATGTTGATGCTGAGGATGATTATGAGTGGCAACTACCAGTTTGGCTCACCTGAGTGGGACGATCACTCGGACACCGTGAAGGACTTGGTGAGAGGCCAAGCCTACTGGCTCCTGGGCTCGGGCGAGGGAGAAGTCCACGATGGGGCAGGAGTATCCCGCGCCACAGAATGGAGGAGCCCACTGAGACACACCCCATGTCTCCTGAAATGCCGGAAGGGCCCCTGCCTTGACGTTCTCGGTTCCCCTCTGCTGTTCTCTCAGATCTCTCGCTTCCTGGTGGTGCAGCCCCAGAGCCGCTACACAGCGGAAGAGGCCTTAGCGCACCCCTTCTTCCAGCAGTACGTGGTGGAAGAAGTGCGTCACTTCAGCCCCCGGGGGAAGTTCAAGGTACTGAAGCTTCCCTTGACCCAGGCCCTGGGGCAGTTGCTGCTGGCTCCCGAAGTCCAGGCCTGCAAGCCCCCTCCAGAGCACCTGCCCCTCTCCTCCCACCCACCCTGTGATGGTTCCAGTTCAACTTCTGGTTTCTGAGAAGGCAGGTGTCAGCTGACTGGCTCCGTCAGCCTAAGGCCCTGTGGATGCTGGCAGGGTGGGGATGGGGGGACATGAGGAAGGGCCCAGCAGAAGCCACCTAAGGCTTCATGGCAAAAAAGCTCAGGGCCCCCCTGTGCTGGAGGGGCAGGGGCCAGCAGCGGATGGGGCTGCCAGCTCAGGGTTCTCTGTCCTGGCCCTCTGCAGGTGATCGCTGTAACAGTGCTAGCTTCGGTGCGGATCTACTACCAGTACCGCCGGGTGAAGCCGGTGACAAGGGAGATCGTCATCCGCGACCCCTACGCCCTCCGGCCTCTGCGCCGCCTCATTGATGCCTATGCTTTCCGAATCTACGGCCACTGGGTGAAGAAGGGGCAGCAGCAGAACCGGGCTGCCCTCTTTGAGAACACACCCAAGGCCGTGCTCCTCTCCCTGGCTGAGGAGGACTTCTGAGGGGCTGGCAGATGGGGTAGGGTTGGGGGGCAGGTAGGGAGGGGAAGCTGCAGAAATACATGTCCAAGGAGTGAGATCATGTGCAGGCCTCTGTGCGGAAGAGCACCTGGCTGGGGTCAGGAACCCCTGCGAGGGAGGCCATGAACCCTCTCAAAGGCTCTGCATACGAGGAGCGGGTGTTCCCACCACACAGCGACGAATGCGGACCGGGCCAGCCCCAGTGGTGCGGAGGGAGACCAGATGTGCTCCGAGAACCAGGAGCTCTCCTGCTTTTCCACGTCCCAGTTGTGCCACCTCGGTTTCTGCTTATGGGAGGCCCTGAGTTCCTGACACTCGGGCCCTCTTCCCTTCAGGTCCCGGGGTGAGGATAAAAGATACAGAAATATCTGAGATACACAATCGGAGGTTTTACTAACCGGACAACATCCAGTGACGCCACAGAAGCAGGTTACTCTCCAGGGACATACTTTTAGAGGCATATACATACTCAGAGATCTTACGTAATTAGCAATACAAGGGGAAGCTTCCGATGCTTGTCTTTCTGGAGTGTTATTTGTGACTCCCACAATGCACAGCTTCACCTGGTAAATCATTCGGTTCTCCCAGACCCTTTCTTTAAGACTGACACTGTGCTTTAAAGAGCCCATGTGACTGCGTTTTACACACAGGGTGGAAATTAGGTTCCTTCAGAGGGGCATATTACAGATGAGGCAAATGAAGAAAGCACTTTCCTTCTACAGTAATTTGTTGGGGAAACAAAGAGAACCGGGGAAATTCTGCCTTGAGGAAACAATGTTAGATTCTGGAATTAGACAAGGAAAGGGGGAGGGAATAGATTGTAAAATTTTTAACTAACTGCCTTTCAGAGCACTCTGTTCCAACTGTTTGCATATTTGGCTCCTATATGGTTAATGCTTGACCTGTACGAGAAACACCCAGCTCCCAGCCACAGCTGCTAAGTTGGGCCCCTTCTCCAAGAGATAGTGGCAGCCCTTCTCTGAGGGTTAGAGTCCTCTCGGGCCCTGGGGAGAGAGGCGCCTGCCACAGAGGGGCAGGGAAGGAGAAAGAGTTCTTTCCTGAGGCTGAAATTGAAGAGCCTGGAGTCTGGCAGTGTTTGGGGTATGGCCAGAGAATGACACAGGTACCGTAGAGGACTTCTCCTCATCTGTGCACGGCTGCTCACAGCTCTTCAGGCGGTCGGTCTGTGCTGGAAGCACAGCGGAAGCCAAGGTTGTCTGAGGCTGAATCTGGAGTATTGCCCATCCTGCCACCAGAAAGAGGGAGAAAGAATGAACATTCCTTGAGAAAGGGGCTTGGGGGCTTCCCCAACTTCCCTCCCCAGCCCCTCGGGCCTGCTGGGGTCTGGTGCGCCTGAGGACTAGGGAGCGCATGGTCTGGAAAGAAGCCTGGTGCGAGGGCAGGTCCTGAGCGGCTGCCACTCCTGGGGAAAGGGGACGAGAAGGAGCTTGGGACAGAGTGGGGGAAGTGAGAGTGGCCCTGAGAGGCTGCATGGAGGGCAGGAAGGACAGTGACGAATAACTTCTACTGTTAGTAGTTTAGACTCAGCTGAACAAACCTGTCAGAAAGAAATGAGAATTCATAGCACTAATCGACATCTCCTATAACTTTCACAGAGAGGCCTTCATTTACCATTTCCCAACTGCTCTGGAAGGCAGGATACGTTCACCATTTTACAAATCCACAATCAGATACTAGAAAGATTGAAATGTTTTGCCCAAGGCCAACCACTGCTTCAGGGTGGAATCTGTGGCAAATCCAGTTTTCTCCACTAAGTCGTCCTGAAAGGGAGGTGAGGAAAATCCAGGGGTTTCCACGTGTCACAGAAACTTCTGCAACCCTGATATCTGGGGGCCACAGAAACAGTGGACTCTCCACAGTCTTCAAGAAATCCAGGGGTGGAAGGAGTTACAGAGATATCAGCCAAATTAAATCTACAGATGGATGGAGTAGAAAGAGTCCCAGAAGGAAACTCAGGAAACAAGGACTCTACCATTCAGGTGCCACCACTAGATATCCATGTGAAATGAACAGGTCCCAGCACCTTCCTGAGCCTTTTTTCCTTGATTGTAAAACAAAGTGATTGTAAAAAAATGATTTTTCATGTGTCCAAGAGTTTGAAGGGTCAATAATTCCATGGCCACCGGCAATGACCTACTGCTGTGGACATTCCACTCTCCTCCCTCTGCCCACCTAGTTGTGAGGACAAGAGGAGAAACCCGTATAATTAAGATGCCGAACAGTCTCCATTGGTGCCAAAAGCTGGCAGAAAAAAGTCACAAGTTGCCCGAGGCCTTTGTGCTTTTCATGGTAAACTCTGCTTGCTTTCTTTTCTGTACCCACATCTCTCGGTGGAGGTTGGGGTACAGGAGCAGCACCAACAACCAACACAGCTCTGGTGCTGCCCAGGATCTGGACCCTCAGCCCCCAGCTACCGAGTTGTGCGTGCCCTTGGACCAAGCCCCTCACCTGGTGGTGACCCGGGCCCGGTGATTGGCGGAGCCATCAGCTGTGTCGATCCAGGATGCTCCCCGCAGTACACGCATGTCCTGGTCAGCAGCCTGGTATGGCGATGCTGTCCACTCCCACACGTTGCCCAGGAGGTCATAGAGGCCTGTAGCACAGCAGGCAGGTCAGTCCCAGGCTAGGAAGCACCAAACCACCCCTCCTCCCCATCTAAGCCCCTGGGGAGCAAATGTGGGGTGGGGAGAGGTGCTTCTCTCTGCCTCATCTATCAGGCAGAATGATCCCCCCAACCAATGTGTAAGCACTGACAGCACCCTGATGAGAAATCTTACCATAGTTATTCTGTGGGGGGAAAGCATTCACCGGGGAGACTCCATGGAAGCCGTCCTCAGCTTTGTCACCCTTGGGGAACTTTCCCTGGTTGGAGAAATGAAGGCTAAAGGATTTACCATCCTGTCCCAAGGCAGGTGCTCCTGCCCATCCAGAGGAAAAGCAAGGTCATCTTGCTGTATCATCTAGGGTAGGAGGAGGGCATGGAGCAGTGACCTGAGGTTCCTATCCTGACATCCCAAACCAGTCACCTCATGTCCCCACCATGACCCCTCAGATGGATCAGGAAGACTGTGTTTCCCTGTGCCCATGGTGGTCCATGTCAAGCCCATCCCACTCCTGCTTTCTCCACTCTCAGCAACTTCCTCCCCTCTACCTCGAACCCCCCAAGCCATGGTGCCTTGGAAGAGAGACTTCTCCTTCCCTCCTGTCCTGCACTCCCTGTCTGAGCACCAGGGCCTACTCCTGCCGGCCTCTCAGGAATCTGCGACACCCACTTGTACTCTCTTGCAACATCTCCTTCCCCTCTATCTCCAACAGACTGAACTCCCCCATATGCCCTGACTCAGTCTTCCCTATCTCCTGCTCTTTACCACCAAAATTCTTGAAAAAGTGATCTATATTTGCTGACGCAATTTGTTCAACTTGTTTATAGTTCTTCTCATTAAAACTGGGGTTCAGCTGCCACCACTCTACAGAAGCTACTCTTACAAAAGGGAAGATGAAGGGGTTAAAATTTACTCAATACTACTATGTGCTAGGTCGGATACATTTAGCTCTCTTAATTTAATCTTCACAACCTTGTCGGGCAGGTATTGCCTCCATTTAAAAAACTAGCAACTGAGGCTCCAGATAGTTTAATTAACAAAGATCAAACAGTGAGTAAGTCAGATCTGTCTTTCTGCAAAGCTCTGATTTCCAAACTAAGGTCATCCAAAAGGCCAGTCTAACCCTCAGGCCCTTTTCAATGTCGGGGCTGTGCTCTCCTTTGTCTACACAGTCTCCTGGGGGATATCATTCTTAGCAAGGTATGCAAGGCACGCTGGACTCTCAAACCACTTGCTTTGACCCAGATCTCTGTCCTAAGCTCCAGACTCCTATTTTTCAACTTCTGACTGAGCATATAAATGACCCAAAGGCACCTCAAGCTACATGGATCCTAAACTGGTCAAACTCTATCCCTCGGACCCCTGACATGCACGTTATCTACTCTGGATAATGGTGGCACCATCAGCATGTGGCCCACCCCTCCACATCTGATTAATGACCAAACCCTCTGCATCTTCTCAGACGGGCCTCTCCTGTTTGGCTTCCTCTCTTGGCTCCACTTCCAGTTCAAGTGTTGATAGTCCCCTGGGCCACTGCCACAGCCTCAAATTCGAAGGCCCCTGCCACCACTGTGGCTGGACCTCATCTGGTCCTGCACAAATTGGCAACAACTAGCATCCCCTCAAATCAAAGTGATGCTGTTACTACCGTTTAAAAACCTCTCTTTGCTCCCCGCTGCCTGGAGGGTAAAATCTAAAACTTTTGCTTGGCACATCTGGTCCTTCATAACCCGCCCCCAGCCTACTCTCTACCTTACCTCCCTCACCCCCATTTCTCTGTGCTCCAAGCCTCCCTGGATCTGTCACATCTCTGAACACACAGAGCAAAGCCAGACACTTGTGCCGTTTCCTACGCTTGGAATGCCCTTTCGCTTTTCACTTGACAAACTCCAATCAGCTCAAATGTCACCTTCTCTCTGAAGTCATCCTCGGCACCCTCAGGCACTGATTTCCTCCCCAACTCTGCAAATCTTTAATATACAGTCCTTACCACGTTGTCTTTTGCTTTGCCAGCTTATCAGTTCCATTAGAACACCAAGCCTTCAGAATCCCACAGTCTAACACAGTGTCTGGCCTATGCAAGTCTCAATCAATGCGTGGTGAAAGGAGGCACAGGTCTTACCTGCCACAGGTTGGTGCGGTTTGGCTGGAACCGGTTCCCCCACGGGTAAACCTGACCTGCCAGGAGAGCAAGGAGATGGCAGAGGAAGGACAGGTGAAGAGTCGGGGAAGAAAAAAGGCAGAAAGAATGAGGGGACCAAAAGGAAGTTAGGAGGTGGTGAGAAAAAAAGCGTGAGCTTACTTACTTTTATTTCCCACGCCCCTCGCTCTTCCCCCACCAGCCCCACCTCCTTCGCTCACTACATTGCATTAGGAGCCCCTGGCGGCCTGACCTGCTGCAGGACAGTGCGATTCTAAGCGTGGTTCTGGGACCAGTGCTAGTCTGTGAACTGTTTGTTACCAGTCCATGTCAAGATAAGTACAGAAATTGAGTAAGCATTGAGAAATGTGTTAACTGGACTTAGATTTCATAAATGAACACTGACGAAGCAATCTCATTTGTCAAACTTTAATTATTGGTATATCTGATGACCGAGAGTATGTAGAAGTATTTAATGTAGGGAACTGATTTTCACTCTCATAACTTTTTTTTAAGAGATGGGGGTCTCGATCTGTGCTCCAGGCTGAAGCGCAGTGGCAAATAGCTCACTGCAGCCTCGAACTCCTGAGCTTAAATGATCCTCCCACCTCAGCCTCCCCAGAAGCTGGGACTATAGGCATGTGCCACCTCACCTGGCTTCATAGCTTTTTGTGTAGCTAGAATTGTATTATAGAATGACGGTTATGAGTTTATATTAATCTCTGCACCCCTGTGGAAGAGATGTGTAGCTTTGGTAATTCTTCTTTTTCCTATGCTATGTTGTTCTGATTATATTTATTGAAACGTAACATAGCTGTGGAATCTCTAACAATAAAAGATTTTATGTATGTTTTTTCAGTTCATTTTTCCAGTTATTAATTTTTATGGTATTTCATAGATATATTGGTTTGAGACGGATTAAAAATGAAAAAAAGGCCAAGTGCGCTGGCTCACGCCTGTAATCCCAGCACTCTGGGAGGCCAAGGCAGGAGGATCGCTTGAGGCCAGGAGTTTGAGATCAGCCCGGGCAACACAGTGAGACCCTGACTCTACCAAAAAAAAAAAAATTAGCCAGGCATGGTGGCGCATGTCTGTAGTTCCAGCTACTCAAAAGGCTCAGGTGGGAGGATCATTGGAGCTTAGGATTTTCAGGCTGTGGTGAACAGCTATTATCATGCCACTGCACCCGAGGCTAGGGCGATAAAGCAAGACCCTATCTAAAGAAAAAGAAAAGAAATAAACTGGTTTTTCGCCATAGGTATCTTATTAAGCATTGCTCTAGGAAATGTAGACCCTTCCCACCCTTTAAAGCCCGCCATGGAGGTTGGGATGGAGAGAATAAAGGGAAGCCGCCTTGCATCTGTATACCCTTCAAGCCCCCTCGGGCAGCAAACTCCCATTCTTCCTCAGTGGGCAGCCGTTTCCCCCGCCAAGCACAGTAGGCACGAGCATCATTCCAGCTCACGTGTACCACCGGGAGCTCCAGTCTCTCTCGGATGCCAGAGCCAGGACCTGCAGGCTGACAGCCAGGGTGAAGTGAGACAGGCTTCTGCGAGCTCACGAAGACTGAGGAAGGCTAGGCTTAGGGTGCCTGAGTTCAGCTTTTACCACTAGATGGAGCAAGGGAGTTAGAAGAGACAGTCTGGTAAGTAAGGAGCATCCAGGGTCAGAAGAGACTACATGAGACTAAAGGGAGAAATAGGATGGGAAACACGGGAAAAGATTAGGGCAGAGGAAACAGGATTGCTTGGCTATTTCCCTGAAATTCCCCTGTTATCCTTTTAAACTCAGTATCCCTAGATGTGCCAGGGGTGTAATGAGGCCAGGCCTTGAGAAAAGGAGAAGCAGGGTTAGAAAATGAGGCAGAAGAATGAATGCTTACCTGCCTCCAAAATGCCTTTTCCACTGGAAGCCACCAGAGAACAGACTGAATAAAAAAAAGAAGGAACATAACTGCAAGATGCGCTGGCCCAGCAAGGGCACCCTCCTGACTGACTGAGCCACAGGAGGCAGAACAGAAACTTCAAGCTGAGACCTGGCTGGTCGAAGTGAGGCTGCGGCTGGAATCTCTGAAGAGTGACATCTCACCACCCTTACTAGACATCTTGTCAAGATGTTCTCTTGCTGGTTCAGGAAGTATCTTGAACCCTATCTTGATGTGGATCTTCACCAGTCTCTCTATGCAAGAACTACCTCAAGGTAACCTCCTAGGAGTGTGCATTCATCTGACTCTTCCAGGTTGGGTTTCTTTTGCTTTTCTCTGCCTCTAGTCTCACAACTACTTCTCCACTGTGGCCCAGGTGACCCCATATGGCAATAGGATGCTCTGTCCAAGTCCCACTCCCATTCCCTCAGTGGCAAGACCAGGTTCTCTCACCTTCATTTGTTGGGTCGCTTTATTTCTTAGCTCATTGGAGACAAAGTCCTCGAAGACAAAGCTCCACCCAAACATCTCAGCCTCTGTCCGGTACTTTTTCTCCCTGACAAACTCCCTGCAAAGAGATATTTCACCTGGTTCAGCTGAAAGGGTTCCATGCCCCACTTCCATCCTCTCCTACTCCAGGAAACCTCATATATCCTTGTCCTGTTA